>JADPWL010003269.1:0-40001 GCA_019059595.1 Marasmia exigua
GTTTTTGCGTCGGGGGTTAAAAATATTAAATTGAAAATTTAAAAATCCCCCGACACAACTAAAGCTCTTTCATTTGATACTATATTGAGGCAGTTGGAACAACAAATAGGTTATTCGTCATTTTATGACGGTGGCCATCTTGTATTTGAAATTTTTCACAATTAATATATTCTGCTACCCAAGCCCTTTTATGATACCCATATTGTGGGAGCTGTGTTAAAACATAAAATCCAAATCTTCGTGACGGCGGCCATCTTGGATCGATTTTTATCCACACCTGCCTCCTTATTCATCTTTCAAACAAAAAAAACAAAATCAAAATCGGTACTTTTGTTCGGGAGCTATGATGCCATAGACAGTCACAAAGACACGCACGCACGCACGCACGCACGCACACACGTCAAACTTATAACACCCCGTCGTTATTGCGTCGGGAGTTAAAAATGGTGGTGGATAGTGGACGAACCTACTATTTGGGATAAATTATTATCCCTGTACGTTTAACCGTGATCCTGTTGGTTTGATTCCCATGTCTAAGTAAATTCCCGTCCCGCCAGCCCAATCAGAGTGATACCATGGTCTTACAGAAAACCGGCGTGAAGTAGCATTGTGCTGTGTTTCGCTGTGTGGGTGTGAGTGCCGGAAGCCCCGGAGAATCTGGGGAAAGCAGGGTTGGCAGCGCACTTGTGACTCCGCTGGTGTCGCGAGTGTCCATGAGCGGTGGCAATCGCTTACCATCTGGTGATCCGTCTGCTCGTCTTCCACCTACCACATAAAAAATGACGAGGCGCAAATGACTAGACGGAGGCCATGGGCTACTTAAGGTAAGTACCTATAGATTTGGGTGGGGTTTCAGGTGCGTGGGGATTCAGCTGCATCGACCTTCTCGAGCGACCCTGCTGGTAATCAGTTCTGCTCTGATTCCAGCTGCGGTTGGTTTCAGGCAGAAACGGTTACCGTAGCACGGTTTTTCAACAGCGGGTAGTAATCTCACTCCGGTGGTTTGCTACCCGACGGCCAACGGATGCACAGCCGGTGGACCGGCCCCGTCTTGCGATCGCGCCGAAGCGCACCTCGCTACGGGGCTATCATTTGTCTCACCGAGGGTCTGACCCGGTCTTTTGGCGGCATAGTCGCATTAGGGCCGGGAGAGGAGTCTGGCTTCTTGGCCACCCGGTCTCGGGCGCTGTGGCGTGGGCAAGGCCTGTACTTTCGCGAAACTGGTCGCCAAACGCGCCTGTTTGTTGTCAGACCTGGGAGTGCTGTGTCCGACTCCGCCCGCGCGGGTTGTGCAGCGGTTCTTCGGCGGGGCACTTTTTGACGTCGCCCGTGCAATCGATGATCTTTTATTTTTTTATGAGAAAGGAAGGCAAACGAGCCAACGTTACCTGATGGTAAGTGTTCACAGCCGCCCATCGACATCACACCAGAAGGAGTGGAGATGCTTTGCCGCCCTTTTAGGAAGGTATGGGCTCACTTCTTGAAGATCTCAATGTCGTACCGGTTCGAAAATTACCGCTGCCCGAAGTTGATTCCACAATGAGGAGGTGGCAAAAAATGACATGTAAAGTGCGCAGTGGTGGATCTCCACCCATCCAGATGGTACGGATGGAATCCTAGTTTACGGTGGTGAAATTCAGCAGAGAATATTAGCTCAAAGAACTCCTCGGAACACTCATCATGGTCAAGGCGGTAAAAGACACATAGAGATGCGACTTCTCACCGCAGGGCCAGAGAGTCTGGGGGCACCGGCTGTCCCATAATG
Organism: Marasmia exigua; assembly: GCA_019059595.1. Classification (NCBI taxonomy): domain Eukaryota; kingdom Metazoa; phylum Arthropoda; class Insecta; order Lepidoptera; family Crambidae; genus Marasmia; species Marasmia exigua. The sequence continues at coordinate 1,766 of JADPWL010003269.1, forward strand.
AGACACCATATGAGGAACGCCCTGTTGGTCTAGTGGTTTAAGTACCGGGCTGTGATCTCGGGGTCCTGGGTTCGATTCCCGGGTCGAGCGAAAAGTATGTTTCGAGGTTTTCGAACATAGCTCGGGTTTGTGATCACCAATCCGCATTAGGCAAGCGTGGTGATTAAGCCTAATCCCATCATAGTAGCGATGACTTGATTTCTATGATGGAGGCCTTTGCCCTGCAGTGGGACAGTACATAGGCTGATACTATATGAGGAGAATGACGCGCTGCACGCGGGGGCGAATTCTTAAAGTCAAGGAGTGGGTGCTGTTAGATATAGCACCCCCCTGAGGCAGCCTGCCTATTTCGTCTGGCAGACGTTGGCCGTAGGCGAGGTCAGGACTGTTGAGTCACCGGGCCTCGCCTATTAATCAACAGTGAGCGTCGGACGGTTTTTATTGGGTAAACCTCTGGGATTCCCACACACCCCATTAGGTCCCCCGACCTGACGAGAATGAGCCTACCTTCGTTACAAAAAAAAGGGCCAGAGAGTCTAAGCGATATTCTCATCGTCGACTATTCGAGTTGCACGATCTAATATTAAGGCGACGGGTAGCCCTAACTAGCGACGCCATTCGTTTCTAATTTGTATCTACTAAACCGGATCTATTTTAAACAATTTCGGGGTTACAACCTCTTAGAAATGTTGGGTCCGTTTTTGTACGCGAAAAATTGATTACCGCCTAAAGCGGCCACTTTTAGCGTGAATCAGTTTTTCGCGTACAAATGTTGGGTCTGCATTTGTGCATGGTTATTTAATAAAAAGTATAAGTGTTTGCCGAGAGGTTGTAACCCCGAAATTGTTTATAATAGATCCGGTTTAGTAGATACAAATTAAAATCGATTGTCGTCGCTAGTGTGCCCTACCCGTCACCTTAATGTGGACGAGCCGGCCCTGACGTAGGCTTGCTATCAGTGATCGTAAATAATTCAGACCTCATCTGATGCACGTTACCCTTCGCTGTATATGTCAGAGTTGATGAAGGATCTGTGTACCTATGTACGTACGTACGTACCTATCAAAATATCTATAGGTCTTGTACTAAAAGGTACCGTATCATCATCAGCAACCCACACTCGTCCACTGCTGTACATAGGTCTCCCCTAATGCACGCCACTGCTCCCGATTTTCGGCCACTCTCATCCAGCCCACACCAGCCAGCCTTCGAATGTCATCATCCCATCTTGTCGCAGGGCGTCCTACACTACGCTTACCGAGTCGCGGTCTCCACTCAAGGACTTTACGGCTCCAACGGCTGTCAGTTCTGCGGCTAATATGACCAGCCCACTGCCACTTCAGTTTGCTAATTCGGTGGTACCGTAAAAGGTACCGTATGGTAGGTAGGTATCTACGTACAGTTTTACTAATTTTATAAGTTACACCAATGTTCTGCGCAGAAGTCTTATTTTCTAATACCGCGGCAAAATCTTAACCAATCACAAAGCTCCATTTACGCGCGCCCAAAATTACAATTTCTTATTGGTTGATGCGTTAGCGCCATGTTTGGTGCGAGTGCGGTTAAGGTGATGGGTAGGGCACACTAGCGACGCCAATTGATTTTAATTTTTAACTATTAAACCAGATCTATTTTAAACAATTTCGGGGTTACAATCTCTCGGCAAACACTTGCCTATACGATTTATTAAATATCTAGCCATGCACAAATGATGGGCATGTTTTTGTACGCGAAAAATTGATCCACTCCAAAAGTATCCGATTTTGGCGTTAAACAATTAAAAGTAGATTCGGTATAGTAGTTAAAATTAAAATCGATTGGCTTCGCTTGTGTGCTCTACCCGTCATCTTAAGATTAAATACCTACAATAAATTCAGAGAAGCGCACAACCAATAAGAAATTGAAATTTTTGGCGCGCGTAAATGGAGTGTTATGATTGGTTAAGATTTTGCCGCAGTATTCGAATATAAACTTCTGCGCAGGTACATTGATGTAACTTAAAAAAATATTAAAACTGTACGCGGATGACATAGTGACGCGCGTTTCAGTCCTAAAGTTTACGGACAGAATTTACAATTTTCAATCCTACTTACTTAATGGAATATACTTCTCATCATCGTCACTATGGCCACGGAAGGCCGGCTGCCTATACCGATTTCCATATCCACTAGTTCCAAAGTTGCCATATCCAGTGGATAGTGGTAATGTTGCTTATCGATAGTCCATTAGCGATAGTCTAAATAGTAAAGAAAAGTATCAGCCTATAACTGTCCCACTGCAGGGCAAAGGCCTCCATCATAGAAATAAAGTCATCGCTACTATGATGGGATTAGGCTTAATCACCACGCTTGCCAAATGCGGATTGGTGATCACAAACCCGAGCTATGTTCGAAAAATTCGAAACACACTTTTTGCTCGACCCAAGAATCGAACCCAGGACCCCGAGATCACGGCCCGGTACTTAAGCCACTAGACCAACAGGGCGCCTATCGATGGTAAAAGTAAAATCAACAGTATCGATAGTTTATCGACAGTATTGCAGGTTGTCAATACTATCGATAGTATCGATAGTTAAATTAGATCAATACTTACTCTTGATAACTCTTCGATAGCATCGGATACATTTAATCTGGCAGCAATACTATCAAACTAGCTGACTATCGTAAGTACAAAACTATCTATATATTTTTTTCGACCAAGACCACGAATACGAATGGACGTTATGGCGATTTCTTTAAATATTGAATGTTGTTTTAACATTCTAATTTTCCTGTGGAAGCCCCAGGGCTTCGCCCTTTTTGTGTGTTGTGATTCCTCGGGCCTCTATATTACTCTGTCCACACGGAAAAAATTGAAAGGGTTAAAAAAAGAATGCTCAACATGCCCAAGAATGAACCCGCAACCCTTGCACCAGAGGCAGCGTTCAATAGCACTGACTGATCCAAACGGGTCGTCGAGATAGATTCTATATGAGTTCGTTGGAACATACATATAAAGTAGCAGTAGGTTTAAATACATTACAAATGCTAGATCGTGCACGGATGAAATGGCGTCACTGATCGCGTACCACGCAGCGTCTTAAAGTTTAAGGACAAAATTTACAATTATTTGTCAATCAGACTACTTACTGAAATTGTTTAAACATTCAGTTGGGCAAAATGATCATAATCATAAACATTTAAATTGCATGTTAAGTGGTACAAAAGATATCAAAATAATACCTTCAATGTAGCTTAAATACACAAGGCATTTGCAATGTTTGCAATGTTTCCTCGCCAGCCTGTCTGCCAAGCGTGGTGAGTATGGCAATTACCCCTTATGTGATTGAGGGAGGCCCGTGCTCCAGCAGTGGGGACTTAAATGGGTTGATGATGATGATGATGATGATTTGCAATGTTCTTACAATATTTTTTTTAATATTAGAATAGCCAGACATTTGGGTACAATCTCACCTGATGGTAAGTGATGATGTGGCCGAGGATAGATCATGCCTGTGTAGTAACAGCCTATTCACTCTTTTCTTGAATAAGTTCAGATCATAGCGTTCAGGGAACACATCTTCCGGCAGAGAGTTCCATTCCTTAGCCGTAGGCAACATAATGAGATACAAAATCATTACGTGTGCCTATAACAACTTTTCCAGGTTCCCATCATCAGATCCTGATATCCTTATCATGGTACCATTTCGGGACTATCTACGTTTCAACTAAAAATAATCATCTAAATCGGTTTATAAATTTCAAAGCAATCGGCGAACAAATATAAATAAAAATATACGAGTCGGATTGAGAACCTCCTCCTTTTTTTGAAGTCCGTTAAAAAGTAACCAATGAGGGATTTTGCGTGTAAAAAATTCGATAGATGGAGTTCTATAGGAGTGAGGTCCATATACAATGTGGTTGGTTATTTTTAAAAGTGATCTGTCAAAATGTCAATTTGACAAACTAAACAACCAATGTGATCGATATTGGACCTCGGTCCAACAGTACGCCATCTAGCGGATTTTTCACACGCGAAAACCCTCAATGGGCAAACATCACCGAAATGTGTTTTTTGAACAATATTTATATTAACAAGTAATTACTTACGTCACTTTGACACTGTCACTTTGACTATTATTTAGATAGTTAGCTATAGTTAATTTAACATAATGAGCAGTTTTCCAGGAAGTATTTTCGGGTGGTTTCTAAAAGCAACACTAGATGACGCTACTCTCACTCTCAATTAAAAGTTCCTTTTTTGTCTATGATAGATAGGAAATATTTGATAAACCAACCATCATCATGACATTTACGGTCCTGCCATATTTAAATTTATTTAACCCAAAAGAAAATAGAGATATTATGAAAAGTTTCATTTTGAATCACTCTCTGTCATTTAAAATGTACATAGCACTAAAAATACATATTAACTGCGAATTATTATGATAGTTAATGTAAAAAACCTAAAACAATTTTCCCATAAATTAGGGTCCACATGAAATATCATACCACACCTAACATTTGATTATAAGCAATGTATATCATACTGTCACTGTAATCATAATTTGTATAAGAATGAAAGTTGTAATTACCATATTATTTGGAAAGAGTAACTACTGAGTTTCTTGCTGATTCTTCTCGGTAGAAATTGACGTTCCGAATCAGCGGCAGATTACATAATATTTGACATTCATAAATGTTCTTTATTGAATAAAGACATTTTAGATTTTAACTGTATAAACATTGATTTATATTAATTATTCAATAATTGACAAGATGCTAACCACCTACTATTGTACACCTCGTCCTGCAGTTTATTAGTCTGGATTAAGTAACTACTATTCTTTGTGACCTATGAGGGGAACCTAAGTAGTCATGCTCACTCAAATGTCTCTGAGGTGGTGGCGCTATGTGGCGGGTCATTACATTCCCTCTAATATGGTTGAGTGAAATGATGGCTGGCACGTACGTCATACTTGTGAACAGGTGCCACCTTTGGGGACTGGTCTGCTTCGGTTTACCTCATAATATTTATTTTATTATTATTTCCTTTATTTTATTTTGTGTAACAATTAAACTGTATGGCTCGGTATGATGATGACACAAAATTGTATGAAAGTTTGGCGATTAAAAAGAGTAACTGGCGAGTTTCTTGCCGGATCTTCTCGACCAGAAACAACTTTCCGAGCCGGTGGTAGAATCGCATTATGTTTATTTATTTCTTTAGTATATTTTATGTATCAACATATATATGTATTAACATGTAAATTATACATAAGTACTTATAAATAGTTTTAAGTCATTCAAATGTATGACGATTTGTAAGTGCTGTGTACAAGCCTATGCAAATAAAGAATTATTTGTTTGTTTGTTTGTTTGTATTTACAGGGACCGATTGCGCCATCTAGCGAATCACTGAGAAATTTATAAATACCTACTGGAAAACTGCTCATTAAATGTAATGGTAATCTTATTTATGTAGGTAAATTTAGTCATCAATCACTATAAAAAATAAGAAATTAAGGTACCTAATTAAGGTACCTACCCGTCGGTAGGGCACACTAGTGACGCCAATCGATTTTAATTTTTAGCTACTAAACCGGATCTATCTTAAACAATTTCAGGACTACAACCTCTGCAAACACTTATACTATTTATTAAATAACCATGCACAAATGTTAGGTCCGTGCACAAACGCGAAAAATTGATTCTCGCTAAAAGTGGCCGCTTTTGGCGTGAATCAATTTTTCCCGTACAAAAACGGACCAAACATTTGTGCATGGTTATGTAATAAATAGTATAAGTGCTTGCCAAGAGGTTGTAACCCCGAAATTGTTTAAAACAGATCCGGTTTAGTAGTTAACAATTAAAATAGAATGGCTTCGCTAGTGTGCCCTACCCGTCACCTTAATTTAACCAAAAGGTAACATAGTTAAATGTAATGGTAATGTTTTTATGTAGGTAAAATTACATTTAACTACGTGTATTTAGTCATCAATCATGATTAAAAATAAGAACTTAATCATCCTTGTTGGAATTGAGAGCGTCCGTATGTCTGAAGCAGAAGTGCTATTTTTGCACTGCGGGGGGGTAGGTTGATCTGATGCAATCTGTATTATGATTGTCTTTTTGTAAGAGGTCTTTATTCCATCGCAATCTGTTTTAATACCAATCTTGTTAATGCCCTCATTATAATGTTAGCGTGTGATTCTTAGCCGTGTGGTCGCCGGCAGAGTAGAACAGGCCACCCTCACTCTTACCGAGGTGTCGTAAAAGGCGACTAAGGTAAAGCTGCTGGCATAATCATCAGCACCCAGAGAAGGAAAACTCTGCATTTATATCAAAACCCTCGCCAACCCGTCTGCCAAGTGTGGTGAGTATGGCAATTACCCCTCATGTGATTAAGGGAGGCCCGTGCCCCAGCAGTGGGGACTTAAATGGGCTGATGATGATGTGTGATTCTTAGTAGCGTACTTGCGTCCAACTAAAGCCGTTGCTTCATAGTTTATTGCTTGGACTGCCTCTGTGGCGCAGTGGTTAGTAAGTCGCACTTTAAAGCGACGGCTGCGCAAGAGGTCCCGAGTTCAATCCCTGGGTCGGGCCAAAAATTTGTAACTAAGTTTTCGGTGGATTCCATTGGATGCGACACACAATTTACCACTTTGGGACGTCTCTTGCGCAAAGTATTGTGTTTAGAAAAAAATGATGTTAAAAACCTCAACATCATTTTTAAAGACATATCCATAGATAGGTACCCCACACGTATAGGTTTGATGAAAAAAAAATGTTTGAGTTTCAGTTTCAAGTATGGAGACCCCAATTTTTTTATTTTTTTCCAATTTTTGTGTAAAATTCGTAATGAGGTTAACAAAATACATCCATTTACTATAGTTCTTATAGTTTCGGAGAAAAGTGGCTGTGACATACGGACAGACGGACAGACATGACGAATCTATAAGGGTTCCGTTTTTTGCCATTTGGCTACGGAACCCTAAAAAGGATATCTAACTCCTCGTCATTAGCTCGGCGGTGAGGGAAAAACATCGTAAGGAAACCTGCACGTTTTGGATTGTTTCTGAAACGTGTAACCATGAGTCTGTTGGTCTGGTTCCCCTGTCAAACCGTTGCGAAGGTCAGACGGCAGTCGCTTAGTTGTAATTACAATCTGGTTACCAGACACACCCCAAATCCTAAATCATGAATGAATGAATGAATATACTTTTGTTGCACTCAAAGTATGGTAAGAAAACTTAATACTAGGTATTACAGGATATGTACAACGAAGGCGGCCTTATTACTATGAGCAATCTCTTCCAGGCAACCTTTGGGTAAAGGACACTTGATGGAAGTGTAGGGCAGTGCAATATTAATATTTATGTACTTACATACAAAGTTTAAATATTAATACATAAATAAAATATAAATATACTAATACATATCTGCATAAAATATCATAAATAAACTACTTACATGTTTGATTAAATATAGATAATTGGATATTGCAACTACAAATAATAACAATGGATCTGAAAGTTTGCGAATGATTTTAATTAAAGGACAGGAAGAAATGGGGAGAGCAAGTGTGGTCTCAGAGGTTAAGGAAATGTAATTTAACTTGGGCTTTAAAGATGGGTAGGGAGTTGGATTGCCTTATTGACAGAGGTACAGCATTCCAAAGTCGGATAGACTGCACGGTGAAGGATTGGGAGTAGGATTAAGATTAATGAGGAGGGAACTTAAGATGGAGAAGTTTGGAAGAACGCATATGACCTCGGGTGGGCTGGAGAAACTGGAAACGCTCTTTAAGATAAGGTGGAGATTTGGGACTGAAAAGAATAGTAAATAGTAATGATAGAATGTGAGAGTCACGACCATGGTTCAAGCGTACCCCGGGCTCCAGAGCGACAGCTTTGGACACAACCGGGAATTACCTACATTATAAGATGAGGGGGCGGGGAGTCCTACCATCGCCCCAAAAAACAAGTTCGCCCACTAGTACCATCCTACCAGCAGCAGATGGCGCTAATCTGACAGTTCATACAAGATTGAAATTCTCATACGTTCCTACATCGCGAAAGCAAAGTTCGCAGACCGAATTGAGATATATATATGACAAACCAATTAGGTACGTCGGACCATGGTCGAAATAACACCCGGCTCGGCGGAAGATATTCCCTTTTCGTGGGAATCATATCAAATCCCTACACGCCCAAGAACGGCTTCGAAGTAACAATTTTGGATGCAACTGCAAATTACACGCTCAAATGAAATGAAATAGAATATTTTTAAAAGTATTGCTTAGTCTTTAATAGCTTTTCTAATGATACGCGACGGATGTAAATCGCAAGGTGTTGGCGCAGGAGATAAATACGCTAAAGCAGTATCGACACTCCGCCATTTTGGACAGAAAGTTACCTACCGTATAGGGTTGTCCTTTTATTTTTGTAAAATATTATTCTTACCTTGGGACTATTGGTTTAAGTACCGGGCCGTGATCGCGGGGTCCTAGGTCCAACAAGGATCATCTGGTGCGTGTTAAATTAGAACTAACGATATTTCTTAAGAAATAAGCATAATACTAGTAAACAATATTCGTACACAAAATGATTCTTAAAGTTGCAAAAAGATACATAAAATTAGACATACTTTTCATAACGTTTTGTTTCGTTACTTGGAAACCACGTTAAGGTATTTGTCATGCACCCGATCGCTCAGGCCAAGACACAGTGATGTCCCACCATCCACCCCATATCAATCTCCATCTCCGACCCCCTAAAATGTAATTGTGATCGTAACTCGTAAATTACAGCAGACGACAATAAATTTCGACTTAAATTTTCATAACATACATAATAATGTATCTACTTATTTTCTCTACCAAAATAAAGTAAGCGGCACTCGAGTAAAACCGACAACCCTGAATTTAGTTCCTACGATTGTACTCCGATGGGAACTTAGAATCCGTGCGAAGTGTGCGTCTGTGTGCGTGCGTAATCGAGCGTTTGTTCGTAGTGTTCATACTGCTTGCGTATGTATCTACTGTCTGGTGTTGGTCAACCACAGCCTGAATGCACCGGATTTAGAAATAAGCTCATTTGTGTAATGGCAAGGTCACGGCGGTATTTCCCACGGTTTCGTGTGGGGTTTGCTGCATTACCTACATCAAAAGGTTAAGGGAGATGCATAATTTCATTAATAACTAGAGGCACACCCAGTGGATAAGAATGCGCCTTCAATGCGGGGGATCGTGGTTCGAATCCGATCATGCACCTCTGGACTTTTCAAACATATGTGCGTATTTCTACTACTAGCTCGGGGGTGAGGGAAAACATTGTGGGGAAACCTGCACGTTTCGGATAGTTTCTGAATCGTGTAACAATGATTCAGTTGATCTGGTTCCTCAGTTAAGGTGACGGGTAGGGCACACTATCGACGCCAGTCGATTTTAATTTTTAGCTACTAAACCGGATCTATTTTAAACAATTTCGGGATTACAACCTCTGGGCAAACACTTATACTATTTATTAAATAACCATGTACAAATGTTGGGTCCGTTTTTGTACGCGAAAAATTTATTCACGCTTAAAGTGGCCGCTTTTGGCGGTAATCAATTTTTCGCGCTAAAAATATTTTCCTTCAATTTGTTTCCCAATAATGAAATGTGGCTTTTCTATTTCTTCTGCAAAAATACATAACCACAAACTAAGTAGAAGATACATAACTAACAAAAAGTACCAACATTTTATCAAAGGAGTTGAAACATGACATTAGGTCTGGCAAGTGACGTTCTAAAAATTTTAAAGACGCCATTATTTTCTGAAAAATAAAAAGTGACATTTGATTGTTTCCTCTAATCTAGCCAAGGCATATTGTTGATTTTTTTCTAGGTTTTTAGCCAGTTATAGGTACATAATTTAATATGCGAAGAAGTATGAAATCAAACACGCATAAAACATTTTCTGTTGTCTGTTACTGTAACAGGTACCTACTGTATTCGGACTGCCTTTTTATCCATGACTTTACTGTAATGTACTTATATGTATGTGTGATAACTTTTATCAAATTAATGTCCATACGTTTTTAGAACTCAATAGTCCTGAATAAACTCATCAATAAAGAATCTATGGGCATTTAGGGAAGCTCTACCAATTTTTCATACAAACAATCTGACCACAATTACAGCATGGAATTATTACTCTGTTAAAAGCCAAGAAAGTAATTCGGTTTACCTCATAATATTTATTTTATTATTATTTCCTTTATTTTATTTTGTGTAACAATTAAACTGTGGCTTGGTATGATGATGACACAACATTGTATGAAAGTTTGGCGATTAACTGGCGAGTTTCTTGCCAGACCTTCTCGACCAGAAACAACTTTCCGAGCCGGTGGTAGAATCGCATTATGTTTATTTATTTCTTTAGTATATTTTATGAATCAATATATATAATATATATATATATATATATATTAGCATGTAAATTATAAATAAGTACCTACTTATAAATAGTTTTAAGTCATTCAATTGACGATTGTATGACGTATGTATGACGATTTGTAAGTGCTGTTCAACAAGTTCGGTCAAATTATGATTATTTTAAGGCACCAGGTGGGATAGTAGGAGGTTTAATTATTGAATTTTAAGACAAAATCCGCGTAATGGCTTTAAGGAATTAGCAAATGTTTGCTATATGCCTATTTGCCAATTTCGGAACGCTATTACGCGACCCTATCTGATGAGTGGGCAAAATATTTTCCGCCCGGGAAATGCCCCTGGACAGATGTTCACGCCTCCCTTCCAGAGATGGCGCTGTGCAAATTTACATCGCGGTATCGTTACGTGTTTTCGATTTCTATAAATTCGTGGGATGTTACTGACTCCGTACTTATATGCTATTTTGTAAGTGATATTATACTGTGATACTAATATTAGTGAACTACTAATGTAAGTACAGCAGTTATAAATATTTATTCATCAAATTAAATTCATAATTTTTGAGAGCGCGACTAGTGGGAAGCCACAGGCGCGCTTAAATTTATTAAGGTGACGGGTAGGGCACACTAGCTACGCCAATCGATTTTAATTTTTAGCTACTAAACCGGATCTATTTTAAACAATTTCGGGGTTAAAACCTCTCGGCAAACACTTATACTATTTATTAAATAACCATGCACAAATGTTGGGTCCGTTTTTGTACGCGAAAAATTGATTCCCGCTAAAAGAAATCATCATTTCAGCCAATAGGCCTCCCCCAATGTTCTCCACACAGATCGGTCCAGTACCGCCCGCATCTAATGGATTCCCGCGACCTTCACCAGATCGTCGGTCCACCTTGTGGGGGGCGCCATGACGGCTGCGACTTCCTGTACGTGGTTTCCTCCCCAACGGCCGTCTGTTCTCCTCGCTATGTGCCCTGCCCATTGCCATACCTAAGTACTAGGCATTTAATGTATTCCTGCGGACTTATCGCTGAAAGCGATTTATACCAGACAACCTTTAGGCAAAGGTGGGGACCTGTTAATCTACGGTTTAGTAAATAAGCATCTACCTTTTTAATTTAGTATGCATAGTTCAAAATTTAAATTCATGTTTTCCGCATCCACGAAGGCCTAGAGGAAAATAAAAAAGAGGCAATACCTACCTATTTGACATTGCAAAACTACATTTTCAATTAGTCGATTATGTATTTAGACAAACTCAAGTGCAATTCACACTCGCGCACTTAATTTATTAAACAAACATACAGTAGCTAAATATGATAAAAAATAATTCCGGTAGGTACACACGCGAGCAAAAAATCGAAATCGGGATTTTATAAGTATGAGACATATATTTTTTAAAAAGTACGACGGTGAATCCATAAAGGAAAGTATTAAATTTTTTTGAGATGTAGGTAGTGTAATATGCTCGGATAGTGTGAAAACCACACTTTTCCAGTCCTATTGCCAATCTTTTTATACCAGCGGCTTGTGGGTCAATTTCAGCCAAGGGCCTACAATGCCCTACGTGTTACAATCATCGTCAGCCCATTTAAGTCCCCACTGCTAGGGCACGGGCCTCCCTCAATCACATGAGGGGTACCTAATTGTCATACTCACCACGCTTGGCAGACGGGTTGGCGAGGGTCTTGATATAAATGCAGAGCTTTCCTTCTCTGGGTGCTGATAATCATGCCAGCAGCTTTACCTTAGTCGCCTTTTACGATACCTCGGTAAGAGTGAGGGTGGCCTATTCTACTCTGCCGGGACCACACGGCTAATACGCGTACAATATAATAACATATTCAGAGTGATGTTGGGATTTCTGAGGTTCTGTAGCGCATCGGGCATGTTTGCTGACGCACGTGTCAATGGTTTCCTTCCACACAGTAGTAGTAGGAAGTACAGTACAGTACAGTAGAAGTAACTACGTGTATGTGTGTGTACAGTCCGTACCACCAAAGAAGTACCTACCGTGAGAAGCGCGCTGGAGTCGCCATCTACATTCAAATTTGGGCTTTATGCTCATAGACACAAGGGGATTAAATCCAAAAAAATAAGTTGACTACTTCCTCACAAATAACATACCTACAGTAAAACGGTTTGAACTGTCACATGGATAAACTGTCATTATTATTTATTATTTGATAGACATGGGGTGAGCCCTGCGTCTCATAGCCACTGCGACCAGTAACCTATTACAGCACCTCATGTAGCTCCAGTTCCAGGATAAACAATAAAGTCTTCTGATCATGTGTGCTCCAAGGTGCCAGCTTCTGCAGCGGTGCAGCGCTATGCACTCGCCGAGGACGTGGATAATCGTTTCCTCGTCCTCGCGACAGAACGTGCAGATTTTGGTATCTGAAAGGCCCATGTTGTGCAGGTGCTTGTTTAATTTAAACTGTCATTGTTACTGAATCAATGTTTTGAGGTTATTATTTTAGTACTCATTTTAAAACTAGGGGTCCGGGTGGTTTAACATTAGTAAAATATCAGCCTATAATCTGATCCACTGCAGGGCAAAGGCCTCTATTATAGAAATCAAATTATCGCTACTATGATGGGATTAGGCTTAATCACCACGCTTGCATAATGCGGATTGGTGTTCACAAACCCGAGAAATGTTCGAAAAATTAGAAGCATAGGTACCTACTTTTTGCTTCGATCCGGGAATCGAACCCAGGACCCCGAGATCACGGCCCGGTACTTAAGCAACTAGACCAACAGGGCGTTGTCAACATTAGTATTATATTGACATAGTTTTGTAATGTTTCTTCAATTATTTCTAGTATCAATTCCACTACTTATTTTAAACCAAGTTTTGGAATAAGATGGTAGAATCTCAAATTTTAGTTCCATGTTTAAAACTGCGGAACTTCTTTCGTGGCGCGGATTCTTATGGCACAAAATTATAGACACAGAACCGGCTCCTAAGCTCCCGGTACAAGTCACCCAGAGAGCAATGGAGAGGGCTATGCTCGGAGTCTCCCTGCGTGATCGTATAAGAAATGATGAGATCCGCAGGAGAACTAAGGTCACAGACATAGCCCAAAGGATTGCATGCTTCAAGTGGCAATGGGCAGGGCACATAGCGAGAACAGACGGTGGGGCGGAAAGGTCCTCGAGTGGAGGCCACGTACAGGAAGTCGCAGCAGTGGCAGGCCTCCTATAAGACGATCGATCGATCTGGTGAAGATCGCGGGAATCCATTGGATGCGGGCGGTACAGGACCGATCTGTGTGGAGAACATTGGGGGAGGCCTATGTCCAGCAGTGGACGTCTATTGGCTGAAATGATGATGAACCGGCTATCTAGGCACACACATGTGCGCGTACAGTGGTCACTGCATGCTTCGGCTTGAGACAGACTATGCAGGAGAAAAACGATACGATAAATAATCCTCCAACCGATTACGGATACGGCGGCTAATCTCAACGATCAGCCACGTACCTACGCAGGATATATTATAATGCTCAAGTGTGTGCGCAAACATAAGTACTTACTCTCTATTCCCTTACCCTCATATTCTGATGGGACACAGGGTGACACGACCGGAGAGGGATTAGGCGCAGGAACCAACGGCATTAACGTGCTTTCCGAGGCACGGGGGTACAAGACCGCCAACTTCCAGACTCCGGGCTGACACTAAAATTTCTTACCGAAAACTTAGGTTACAAATTTTTAGCCCAACCCGGGGATCGAACCCGGGACCTCTTGCGCAGCCGTCGCTTTATAGTGCGACCCACTAACCACTACGCCACCGAGGCAGTCAAAAGATACGATATACTGCCTAGCGCGTAGGTCAACGAACTTTTCCATATCAATGTCAGCTAGGAGCCGAACTTCTGTGTCTATTATTTTTTGCCTCAAGGTTTCAGGATTAAAACACATTGGTTCCGCTGCGTAAAAAATAAAATAAACAGACATTGCACTTCGTATAAATATAATATATACATGAGTATCTACAATTGTTCCTTATCTATATAATTTATATTTAATTATTGAGAATACAAAATGTCAAATGAAAAACAATGTTGCCATCACCAAAGAGGAAATTTAATTTTAATAATAGACACAATATTAATAGCTAAAACAACATGAATAAGGCACTAGTTAAATGACAAACAATAATAACTAAAGTACAATAATATAGAAGCGCGCCATCTATGAAGTCCCGTGAAAACCGCGCTTCAGTCGCCATCAACATTCAATTTTGAGCTTTATGTCCATAGAGACAAGGAATCTAAAATTTTAGTTCTGTATTTTGCCGCAGTACTTCTTTCGTGGCGCTGACTCTAGTGTCAATAGAACTACAATTTTCTAAATCTTTTATCATTGTTTAATCACGAAATTTCAAAAAATATAGGGTACTGTCTTGAGACACATGCTTACTTTCATGCTTAAAGCGTACCTGCAGTACGGGTGGAAGGGGGAGTGTGATGTAGTGCTTTAACACGTGTAAACAGGTTTGCTTATTTTTAAGCATGCTAATTGATGGCTCAAAGCATGCGTAATGATACCAAATGTAGACAGTTCATTAAAAAAAATAACACTACTATGTGGCTTATGCACAATGTTTGTAGGTCCAAGTTAATTATAAATTACTAACATAGGTCAAGACATTGTTACTAACACAAATAGACTAAGTTGTCTGAAATAAATAATAATTAAATTAAGCATGCTCATAATATATTTGGCATGTTTTTTAACGCCATGTGGTCCCCGGCAGAGTAGAATAGGCCACCCTCACTCTTACCGAGGTGTCGTAAAAGGCGACTAAGGTAAAGCTGCTGGCATGATCATCAGCACCCAGAGAAGGAAAACTCTGCATTTATATCAAAACCCTCGCCAACCCGTCTGCCAAGCGTGGTGAGTATGGCAATTACCCCTCATGTGATTGAGGGACGCCCGTGCCCCAGCAGTGGGGACTTAAATGGGCTGACGATGATGATGATGTTTTTTAAAGCATGCTAACAATGAGCATGTTTAATAGTAGCTTTAAACACCAAACTTAAAATTTGGCCTTAGGTGTAGACATCTGACTAAGAACGGATTTATAGAAACTTCACCCCTAAGGGGGTTAAATAAAAACAAGTTCAATTTGGGACCAGCCCCGGCTTCTTTGCAGACTGACAAATCTATTATGGCCGAAGAAATATGTATCAAAAACCACATTATTTTTTATAATATGTTCTCATATGATATTGACACTAATATGTTTGGCAAGTTAGGTCGAGAGTCGATTAAAGAAATCTGACATTTGGTTAACCCAACCTGTAGCCCGTACTTTGAACGATATCTTTCATCCGTATTAGGAGTTCAGTATTTTGAGAATTTCGCCTCTTTTTTTGAGAAAAAAAAATCCATAGCTATAAAAATTTTAAAGTAACAACAAACATTTTGTATAAATAACAAGAAAAAAATCATAAAAGCATATAAGGGAGCGTTCAAGTATTACGTAACACCCCCCCCCCCCCCTGCCCCTCCTGTAACGCACCGTAACGTTTTTCTGTACAATCCCCCCCCTCTCTCTTTAAACGTCACGTAACACTCAAGTGATCAGAACAAATTAAAAATGAAGACCAGACTAATACAATCGAGGGATTCCCCGTAAAACGTCAAAAGGGTTGCCAATTTGGGAGTTATAATTACCAAATTTCTTTTATTCAAAGAAAGAAACAATGTTACGTAATACGTGTTGTGAGAAAGACCCCCTAACGTTTTACGAGACCTCCCCTTCCACCCCGAATTACGTTATGTAATACTTGACCGCTCCCTAAGGTACAAAAGGCTTCGCATATTAAAATATTAAGGTCACTTAAAATTAGTGATAGGGGATGAGGACTATAAAGGTTGGCATCGCACATGTGACTCCAATGTTGCCCCACACGGGTTTTACACAGTTTACCATCAGGTGCTCCGTCAGCTCGTCTGCCTCCTACCACATAGAAAAGCTTAGAAAACTCAGAGATAATAATTATTATAAATGTAATTCGTCGATGATGGCAAAACTGTTTGATCTCACAAACAAACATCGTTAAACAAAAAACATTATTTCCTTATATAAAACACAATTACACAACAATTTTTTTGAGATTTTTTAATTAATTTTTTAATCTTCTATCTACCCCACTAAACATTTTTTTTTCATTAATTTCCTGTAGTGATAAATGTAAAACTCAAGATGATTGGTGATATTTATCAGCCTTCAAGAATATATTGAAAAACAAACTGAGAAAGTACTTTCGTGATTTGGTTTAGAGTTTTGTTGTACCTTATTGTGTTAATTAAGACTCAACCGATCCTGCAGACAAACCGTGTAGACAGTTTTGCAGGACAAGTGTAATTTGTAAGCTAAATTTTGTAAGTTTAAGAATAAATATGTAAATAAAATAAATATACGGTTTTTTTATTATTAAAAAAGAAAGAAAATACATTAATTTGGTTCCAAACACGTACTGTATATGTACGTATGTTCGGGATTTTCTCAAAAAGTTTAATTTGGATGATATTTTCATTATGAAGTGTATGGAAGGAACAGTTCCCGCCTACTCTTGTACTGGATGCTGGAAACCAATAAATATAGTAAATATAGTGAGTGAGGGTACCGGAGGCCCAATCCGGGGGACTAAAGGTTGGCAGGGCACTTGTGACTCCACTGGTGTCGCGGGTGTCTATGGGCGGCGGCTATCGCTTACCGCGAAGGAGATCTGTCTGCTCGTCTGCCACCTATCACATAAAAAATATATATAGTTATAAAACCAAGAGGTTTTGCTCCTCGTTCCTGACCCGAGCCATCAAGGCATGGAATGCCCTCCCAGCTCATGTGTTTCCTCCTTCATACAATCCGGGGTCTTTTAGGCGGGGCGTGAAACGGCATCTCAGCAGGCCATTAGGGTGAGGATGGCATACACAATGGCTACTTTGTTAGTTCTTCTGTGCCTGTCAGCCTCATTTTTGGATTTCACGGCCGCTTACCATCAGGCGGATTGAGGTCATCCTGATTGGCCTTTCTATCAAAAAAAAAAAATTTTCATCGCGAGAGTCATTATCTCACTGTTGTACATTTTCGGAAACCATAATTTTTATATTATACATTCATTTTTCAGAACATATTTAGAGTGCCAGTTAGCTATCACCCTTCAAGTTGGTTATCGAAAATAAAGTTCTACATTTATCACTACAGGCATTGGTATAAACAATTTGTTAGACTACCTACACTCAATATTTACACATTTACATTTAGCTAACTAAATCACATAAGGATGAGTGATTATACAATTCCGCCATTTTGGTTAAACTCATAATGGCGGCGTGCTGTCAGTCGCCATCTTATGGTCCATTCTATGTGAAGGTGTAGGACATTTCTATTTTGACATTTAAAGTGAGACGCTCTTTTTTAACCTAATCTATATTTTTAAGAATCGAGAATATTCTCTTTAGAAATCTAATCGACTTTTCATTTGTTTGGTTTTTAATTTTAATCAACATTTTTATCTATTAATTGTAACTATCTGGATATGAAATACAATATGTAAATAATTCTTAGTGGTACACACGCAATAAATCACCTTTATTTAAATAATATGCATTTTTTTATCTGTAAACTAACAACACTCGCTTGAATTTATTTTGAAATGAATAGTGTTGGAAGTCATCGTGAAGGTACATTGACGTTCACTCACAGATGCAAACCCTTTATCCAAAGAATGAGCGTAAATTGCATGGCTCCAAAGATCTATAACAAAATCCCATTGTATATCAGATCAATCAATGATAATAAAAAGTTTAAAACTACCCTATACAGCTTTCTTGCTGGAAAAGCTTACTATGATGTCAGATCTTTCTTTGATGATAAGCTATAAAAATAACTTTAGATTTAGAAGTGTGAAAATGATGTCTTATTATAATACATTGTAAACTAATATGATTGACATGCATGTAATAATAATGAAATTGAATTGTAATTTATGTAATCAAATATTAATATTTATATTCATATACCTTTATGGTGAATCATGGCTGTACCTAACAATATTTTATTTAATATCTTGTAACACTTACCCATGTTTATGAATGAATAAATGATTATTATGATTATGACGTGTCGGAACCAACTTCGTCACCAAAAGAAATTAGGTAGGTATTAATTAGTTCTTGGTCCTTATTGCAATTTACGCGGACATATTTTGCACGAGATAATAATCGTGATTCGATAGTAAGATGGTCGCCATACCGATTACTAATTTATTGCGATTGTTTGTGTCAATCCCAATGAGCAAAAATTCCGATTAGCGCATTATGCAATTCATAAGATATTTTTTACAAATTTTATTGGTAATACTCTTTGAAGTTCTTGCTCACGTTAATTGAGAAAGTTAAATACTAGTTATTTTGGAAGAATAAGAACACAAAAAAGTTAATGATTTTTACAACTTAATATTTTTATTTGTAGAAAGATGGATGCATGATACGAAACGTTTGAACTGTCCTATTCACCTTCACATACCTACTGGATGGACTATAGTGACATATAGAATAAAAAATGGCGGCGAGATGTCAGCGGCCATTTTTGTGACTCATAAAATCAAAGATGGCGGCATGTTGTTAATTTTTTTTTGGAAAATAAGACTTGAACTGACTGTTGAAAGACAAATACTCATACGTAGTAGTGTGTTTATCAATTTTTATTTTGATGACGCGGACGATAAGTTTTATTAGATTAACAATTTGATTTACATATATCTTGTGTTTTTTATTTATAATGATATTGAAAAACTCCCAAGTGTTTTAAAAGCTGAACAACTTATCTAGTTTCATGTCACATTAAAATTCAAGATGAGCCATTAATTACAAAATAACCGTAGAAACGACATCGAACCTTAATTATATTTATATAGTCTAAAACCTCTAACACTTATTGATATCAGTTATATTTTATACACGATTAACTCATAGTATTTATACAGTCGACACAGTATTAGTCAAAGTTAGGACATTTAAAATACAAATTAAAGTAAACAAAAGGCAGTATAATGTTGCTAAGCGACCAAAAAAGATCTACACATCTTAGGGGTTGCCATGCGAAAATATTTATTAATATGTTCTAATAGAAAAGTTAATAAATATTTTCATATGACTCGCACAACACTCGCAGAGCCAAAGGCTGAAAGAAATAAAATCATTTCATTATCTTATAAGTAGTATAAAGATCATGATTATTTACAAATGAACAATTTTTTATTTGTAATTTCTTAATTTTTTTATAACAAATTGTTTTTGAGTTTTTTTTACAAATTTGTTATGAAATTTCCAAAATATGGTTAATATACATTTTAGGTACATTTTGCATAAGGAACGTGCGCATCGACGGTGATGCCAACTGGTGCCATCCATTTGAACTTAAGTCGACACAAAGTCCTGTGAGTCCACATAGACGGTGGCGCCAACTGGTGCCATCTGTTTGAACTTAATAAGATAAATTTGAACTTGAGTGAATACAAAGTGTTGCTACCTATAGTTACAATACGTCCTATGACTTCAGCATCTAAGTACTGAATGGTAGTCGTGCTAGGGAGACAGAAAGAAAAGTTCATACAAAACGCAAAGACTCGTGGCAGTCGGTGGCATAAGTCTGCCCAATCATATGCAACGTAAATAATCGAGGCACTTGAGTAATGTGGTTTTGCTTTTAGTATAAAGACAGTAATCTTATGATGATTAGAAATGTACATACACAATTCTGTGCGTCCTGTGAAAAGTGGTATAAGTCGACTTATATCGAATTTGTTTTTCTTCTTGCTACTTCATCACAAATAAATCCTCTATTTTTCTGTCTGATCAGGAGCCCAATTCTCGTGCTTGTGATATTTTGAAAACATGGCGGATATCACCTGAAAACCATACAAAAAAACTGTGTTTTAGTTTTATATGTCGTAAAAATAAATATCACAAGCACGAGAATTGGGCTCCAGACATGCAAAAAAATCTTCCATTTTTCCGTCTAAAAGTATCAGCCTATAAACTGTCCCACTGCAGGGCAAAGGCCTCCATCATAGAAATCAAGTTATCGCTACTATGATGGGATTAGGCTTAATCACCACGCTTGCCAAATGCGGATTGGTGATCACAAACCCGAGCTATGTTCGAAAAATTCGAAACATACTTTTCGCTCGACCCGGGAATCGAACCCAGGACCCCGAGATCACGGCCCGGTACTTAACCCACTAGACCATCAGGGCGTTTTTTTTTCTATTGTTTGCTCAGACATTTCGTCTGATCAGACAGAATAATAGAGGGTTTTTGTGATTAGGTAGCAAGAAGAAAATCAAATTCGATATAAGTGGAATTGTACTCCTTTTCACAGGACGCACAGAATTTGTGACTTAGAGGCGATATTTTAAGAGTATATTCATATTTTATACAATTTTTACATTCAAAAAATAAAAGTAAAAAAACTAAAACCCAACTACGACAAAAAACGTCGATGAAAACGATGGCTTGTTTTATACTTTTTCAGCGACGTTTTTTGTCGTAGTTGGGTTTTAGTTTTTTTACTTTTATTTTATTTGTACTATTTTGGTGTCCAAGTGCTAGTAATATATATATATATATATATATTCAAAATGTACAAGTCAAGCGCTTTCAAATGATACCAAACACGGCATATTTATCATAACTTTATTTTTTTACTCTGTATGTTTTGTCCGCTAGAGAGCGCCACATTAGATTTTGTGAAACTTCATATAGCCTATAACCAGCGGACGATCAAGACGCTTATAATGATATGTCATTTGTCGAATTCTGATAAGTAGATAAGAAGTTACGTGGAAACAGATGAACATACATACATACATACATACATAGCCTGTCAAAATCATAACCCTCCTTTTGCTTTGCCGTAGTCGGGTAAATAGTTATCTCACAATATCATATTTTGGGTCTTTACTAATGAAATTGATGTTTCGTATGGTGATTTTCTTAGAAGTTGTATTTTCCACACTAACTACTTTTTAATTTGTTAAGTAACTATTAATGCTACTTTTCTTTAATTAACTGTGCTTTAGGATAGTTTCTCAGAAATATTTTTTTTTATTAAAACGTTGATAATGATAAAAAGTCAATACTTTTAAGGGAAAAAATGGTCATTTTCAATATTTTTTTGCATCACAAATACAATAAAATCCCTCAGTTCGCGCCATCCTTACGTCTAACACAATTCCTCACACTTTGGTCCCCTCACACACGGCTCAGCATTATAAGTTGAACCCCCTGAGGTTCTTGAGTCTCTACTCCAGGTCAGCACCTCACAAACAGCGCAACATTATAAGTTGAACCCGCTGAAGCTCGGCGTCTCCCCTCCGAGATCGAATACGAAATGAGGTGATCCGGCAGAGAACCAAAGTCATCGACATTGCTCACCGGATTAGCAAGCTTAAGTGGCAGTGGGCTGGCCATATTAGCCGTAGAACCGACACAATGTTGTATCACATAATAAATATCGTGTTAAATCCCGTCTTGATTAATTATAGTTATAATGCAACGCAAAAATTGAACCCCCCCCTGAACTGAACTTCTCACGCACGACCATCTTCTTAACCTTGACTGACCGGATGGCGCAATTGGTAGTGACCCTGCCTCTTACGCCAAAGGTCGTGGGTTCGATCCCCACCCTGGACAAACATTCGTGCGATGAACACTTGTGTTTGTTCGGTGTCTGGGTGTAATATATGTATTTAAGTATATATTTGTGTTCCTCTGTTGTCTGATATCTGTAACACAAGTGCTTAAGCTACTTAGTACGGAATCAGGTCAACGTATGAGACAACTCATGTCGAATCAAGCACTTACAAATTTCGTCGACTAAGTAACGCGTTCAGTGGTATAATTGGTAGTACATTCACCCGGATTGTGGAAGGTGTGGGTTCGAGTCCCGCCTGAACACGAGATGAAATTTTTAAGTGTGTTATTTACTTAACGTATGAGATGTTGTGAGAATTATTAACCTTCTAATTCCTTACACTTTGGCCACCGTCCTCCCTCCCACACACGGCTCAGCATTATAAGTTGAACCCCCGGAGGTTCTTGAGCCGCTGCTCGAGGTCGGCGACGGGGTTGTGGTTCCACTGCGTCTGGCCGCGTCGCTCCCCGCCGGGGGCCATCTGGAACGGCTGCGAGCCCGACTTGCCGGGGCTTTCCGAACTGGAACGGGTCAAATAAAGCTTAATAACTAAAACTAAAATCTCTGAGATAGATAGATAGATAGATAGATACTCTTTATTGCACAACATACAAAACTTAAAAGCTAGGTATACAGAGATACAATGTACAATTTAGGCGGTCTTATCGCTGGGAGCGATCTCTACCAGACAACCTTCAGGTAAAGGACATTAGATAGAAGAGGATCATCACCAATCACCTACTTATGAAGATCAGAACCCATGATCTTGATAAGTAGGTTGTGCAACAAGGAAAATTTCCTTGTGTAAAATGGACAACATTTCATATTTTTAACATGTCCATATTGTTTTTTTATATGAAAATAGACATAAAATGAACAGACCCATATTTTTTCTTTTTTCAATATTTGTCCATTTTCATGCATAAAATAATTATTGAAATTCTTTATAATCTAAATAGACGTAAGCGCCAAATGACGTCATCGGCCGGCTGAATACAGCGGTATTCCTTTGCTTATCATTGTTTTAATAAAAAAAAGGTACTACTGTCAAAGGTAAATAATACTAGTGTCAACACTGTCAACGTCATTCATTCATTCAACGTTGACAAGTTGTCTTTTTTTTAACAGTTGCATGTCATGGGTTTGGCATTTCGTAAATTTAAAACTAAAATGTGCTAAGCAAAGAAATATTTTACACACTGCCGTCCGATGACGTCATCTTACGTTTTTTAGTTTTTAATTTTTTTCTCAGTAAATAAGCAATATAAAAAATGAATAAATATATATTCGAGCAGCGAAAAAGTAAATAAAGAATTGGTATTTTTTGTTTCAGAGCTTAGCAATTTTGAAATGTTGTCCATTGTCTTAATTAAAATCAGAAACATTTAATTATTTTTTTGTGTACGTATAAGTGTTTTTTTTTTATATTTAATATCTGTATTCGTACGAATTGTTACTGTGCATGCTGTGTTTATCTATAAATCTATTGTGCAATAACTTGATTCCTACAAACATGTGTCCGCTAGACTTAAAAGACATTGTAACAATAGTTGATAGACCTAATAAATAATATAAAAAAAAAACTGGACTACCAAAAAAGACACGCTCAAAAAAACAGTACGAAAACAGAAAATTGTCTCTGCTGATTTTTTTTATGTCATAGGTGGCAGATAAATAAAATAAATACTCCACAACATCATTGACTGACCGGATGGCTCAATTGGTAGTGACCCTACCTCCTACGCCAAAGGTCGTGGGTTCGATCCCCACTCTGGACAAGCATTTGTGCGATGAACACTTGTGTTTGTTCAGTGTCTGGGTGTAATATATGTATTTAAGTATATATTTGTGTTCCTCTGTTATCTGATATCTGTAACACAAGTGCTCAAGCTACTTAATACGGAATCAGGTCAACGTATGTGATGTTGTGAGAATGATAATATAATTAAAATTATTATATTACATACATTGATTTGACTCCGAGACAGGTAGCTCAAGCACCTGTGTTATGGATATCAGAATCAACAGTGGGATTACAAATATATACATATAATACTTTTCTTTTGTAAATACATACTTATAATACATAGGAAACACCCAAACTAATACACACAGACATGTTCATGCACACAAATGTTTGTACTGTGCGGGGATTGAACCTGCACACCCTTGGATCAGAGACAGCGTTCACTACCACTGATCCAAATGGGTCGTCAGATGAGCAGGCGTTTCACCTGATGGTTTTCCGTCGCCCATGGACACCCGCTACACCAATGGAGTCACAAGAGCGCCCCAACCTTCAGACACCCCCTTCCCCCTGATTGGGCCTCCGGTACCCTCACTCACTCAGCGAAACACAGCATAGTGCTGCTTCACACCGATTTTCTGTGAGGTCCAAAAGTCTGCACAAAAAGGTTTGAATCCCACTCCTTATTCGTACTGCGAAACAGTGGAATCAGCTGCCTGAGGAGGTGTTCCCTAGAGGCTACAATTTGGGGGTTTTCAAAGCGCGAATCGTCTGGGTAATCGTGCTACATCTTAGACCATTGTCAATTACCATCAGGTGAAATTTGGTCAAACGCTTACCTATCTACAGTCATCATCATCATCGTCATCAGCCATCATCAGTTCCCACTGCTGGGGCACGGGCCTCCCTCAATCACATGAGGGGTAATTGCCATACTCACCACGCTTGGCAGACGGGTTGGCTATCTACAGTAAAAAAAAAAGAGGACGTGGTATCACTCCGGTCGAGCCGGCCCATTCATGCCGAAGCGTGGCTCTCCCACGGTCAAATGTCATCATCCCATCTTGTCGCAGGGCGTCCTACACTACGCTTACCGAGTCGCGGTCTCCACTCAAGGACTTTACGGCTCCAACGGCTGTCAGTTCTGCGGCTAATATGACCAGCCCACTGCCACTTCAGTTTGCTGATTCGGTGGGCTATGTCGGTGACTCTGGTTCTCTGTCGGATTACATCATTTCTGATGCGGTCCTTCAGAGATACTCCGAGCATAGCCCTTTCCATAGCTCTTTGAGCGACTTTGAACTACCGGTGGACTAGTCCAGCCGTGAGTGTCCACGTCTCGGCACCGTAAGTCATGACCGGAAGGACGCACTGGTCGAAGACTTTCGACTTAAGACTTTGAGGGATGGGTGACGAGGACACTTGACGAAGTTTACCATTAGGTAATCCGTCTGCTCGTCTGCCACCTCTCTGTCGGATTCCATCATTTCTGATATTATCAGGGTTCAAAGGGTTCAAATTTGTTACTTAACTATTTTATTTGTTTTTCTTTCGTTACTTTCCTTTCCTGACTACGAACTGGTGTCTGTAATACCTAAATGTTACTGTAAAACAATACGGTTTCGGCGATACAAGCCTCGTGCTTAGTGCAGAAACCAACGGCATTATTGTTATATGTATTTCCCCCCCCCCCCCCCCCCCACCTTTAAACAGAATGATTCGCCAGTATAACATAAAATCTAAAAATACTGATGTCGATATAAGTTGTGGTTCTTTAGTTAAATTTAAAAAACTAGTTCTCCCCAAAAGGTGTCAAAAACACCTCTCTTTGTAGTGAAATTGATTTTAGTAATATTTAATTAATTCTTCAACACTACCTACTGTTACTGTTGTCAATATTGCATGCCGTTGTCACCTATAAATAAGATTTCGTTTAGAATGATTTATAAATTTTCTGGTGTTATTATTGTATCATGTACTGATGTAAATTTTGTTGGTGATCTTATAAATAAATAAATAAATAAAATAAATAAATATGTACAAATTTTACTGGTCAATAAATTTATTTCTATTCTTTCTATTCTTTCTATTATATATACGGGTCGTTCTTCTTTTTTTACGACAATAAGCCCGTCCTCAGTGACTTATCAAGTAATTAATTATATAAAAAAATATACGTTACACTATCAAGATATTCTTAATTTAACATGAAATAATGACATTGTTTTATCACCTCGTAGGTACTTTAGCATGATTTAACAATGTAAAAAAATATATAAAGCGTGACAGAGGTGTAAATGGCACTAATTTCGGGGGACGTGACGGAGGTGTTCCATTTTAATCAAAAAGTATTCTTTATCAATTAAATTTTAGATCATGTAATAGTCCATCTGTAAAATAGTACATTAACGAATATTTAGGATATATTATTTATCAATTGAAGAAGAACGACCCACTTAACTATTTTATTTGTTTTTCTTTCGTTACTTTCCTTTCCTGACTACGAACTGGTGTCTGTAATACCTAAATGTTACTGTAAAACAATACGGTTTCGGCGATACAAGCCTCGTGCTTAGTGCAGAAACCAACGGCATTATTGTTATATGTACAAATTTTACTGGTCAATAAATTTATTTCTATTCTTTCTATTATTTCTATTATATATACATAGATAGATGATGTCAGTACCTGAAGTACTCGGTGCTGGCGGCGAAGGCCGCAGTCGACGTTGCTGTTGGAGTCGCGGCTGTAGAGCCACACGCCGCCGCTGAGCTTGTGGTCGCGCACCTGGAACTCCGAGTTGTACAGCCGCGGGGGGGTCGTGAAGTCCACGTTTAGGGGTTGGCCTGGATAACAATAGTTTATATAAATAATAATAATAAACTTCTGTAGTGTATACAGGGATAGTCGCCGGCTGGTGTCACATCACATTATAGTAAAACTGTCAATTGAACGGGCCTCTACGTGTTGGCTTCGGCCCCACGCACGCCTTCCAAAAATCCGGGACATAATTGCCCGTGGTTATGGAACAACTGACAAACATAATAATAATGATAATGATAATATAATTCTCACAACATCTCATACGTTGACCTGATTCCATACTAAGTAGTTTAAGCACTTGTGTTACAGATATCAGACAACAGAGGAACACAAATATATACTTAAATACATATATTACACCCAGACACCGAACAAACACAAGTGTTCATCGCACGAATGTTTGTCCAGGGTGGGGATCGAACCCACGACCTTTGGCGTAAGAGGCAGGGTCACTACCAATTGCACCATCCGGTCAGTCAAATATTTCACAACATCACATACATTGATCTGACTCCGAGATAGGTAGCTCAAGCACCTGTGCTACGGATATCAGAATCAACAGTGGGATAACAAATATCATACATATAATACTTTTCTTTTGTAAATACATACTTATAATACATAGCAAACACCCAGACCAATACAAACAAACATGTTCATGCACACAAATGTTTGTACTGTGCGGGGATCGAACCCGCAACCCTTGTATCAGAGGCAGCGTTCACTACCACTGTTCCAATCGGGCCGTCGTATTATAGGTTATATGCTTTTGAACAGGGTGTACAGAAAACGATGTTATGCAAAAATTTACATGATCCAGCCGTTGACTAATAGCATGCAAATATAGGTGATCCGGCAGCGAACCAAAGTCATCGACATTGCTCACCGGATTAGCAAGCAGGGTTTGAAGTGATAATGGACAATATTACAAAATTGCTAAGCTCTGAAACAAAAAATACCATTTCTTTATTTACTTTTCCGCTGCGCGAATATATATTTATTAATTTTTTATATTGCTTATTTACTGAGAAAAAAATTAAAAACTAAAAAACGTAAGATGACGTCATCGGACGGCAGAATGTAAAATATTTCTTTGCTTAGCACATTATAGTTTTAGATTTACGTAATGCCAAACTCATGACATGTAACTGTCAAAAAAAAAGACAACTTGTCAACGTTGAATGTATGAATGACGTTGACAATGTTGACACTAGTATTATTGACCTTTGACAGTAGTACCTTTTTTTCATTAAAACAATGATAAGCAAAGGAATATCGCTGTATTCAGCCGTCCGATGACGTCATTTGGCGCTTACGTCTATTTAGAATAAAAAGAATTTCAATAATTATTTTATGCATGAAAATGGACAAATTTTGAAAAAAGAAAAAATATGGGTCTGTTCATTTTATGTCTACTTTCATATAAAAAAACATTATGGACATGTTAAAAATATGAAATGTTGTCCATTATCATTGATAATTATCTTTGATAATTATCAATATAATTATCAAGATAAATATTGGTTGATAAATATCTTGATAAGTATAATCGAAAATATTTGCCATTTGTTATTCAGATACAGAAAACCCCCGTCCAGTTACGTATAAGTAGTAATACAGTATAAACGCAGTTGAGGTTGATGAAGATGATACATATTCCACTCATCAATTTATTTTAATTAAATAAGTACAAGTATTATCGTTGTAAAAGTATTATATAATTAGTTGATTAACTGCTCGTATTTTTGGTTTGCAAGTTATTATACACGAAATTCTAAAAATAAAAAAATAAAAGTTGACCTTGATTGTAAAATGTCTCTAATTTATTTAAATCACTTGATTCTAACGTAAAATATTGATATGTAATATCAGTTAAAAAAGGATTACTAGGCTTATATCTCTTTGATAATTATCGGATAATTATCTGATAATTATCTTGATAATTATCAAAGGACATATTTATCTTGATAATTTCAAACCGTGTTAGCAAGCTTAAGTGGCAGTGGCCGTGTGGTCCCCGGCAGAGTAGAATAGGCCACCCTCACTCTTACCGAGGTGTCGTAAAAGGCGACTAAGGTAAAGCTGCTGGCATGATCATCAGCACCCAGAGAAGGAAAACTCTGCATTTATATCAAAACCCTCGCCAACCCGTCTGCCAAGCGTGGTGAGTATGGCAATTACCCCTCATGTGATTGAGGGAGGCCCGTGCCCCAGCAGTGGGGACTTAAATGGGCTGATGATGAGCTGTCCGGGCTGGTTGGAGCCGTAAAGTCCTTGAGTGGAGACCGCGACTCGGTAAGCGTAGTGTAGGACGCCCTGCGACAAGATGGGATGATGACATTCGAAGGCTGGCTGGTGTGGGCTGGATGAGAGTGGCCGAAAATCGGGAGCAGTGGCGTGCATTAGGGGAGACCTATGTCCAGCAGTGGACGAGTGTGGGTTGCTGATGATGATGATAATGATGCACAAAAGGAGAACCTGAATGATAAAGTGACTAGGAATGCACCCACAGCCCAAACTACTGATCGTAGAAACATGAAATTTGGGAAGGGGATTTCTATAATAGTTAAAGTGAGCACTAAGAAAGGATTTTTGAAAACTCAACCCTTAAGGGGGTAAAAAGGGAGTTAATTTATCTTTTAGAAAGTCCGCCATCTTTGATCTTAGGAATGTGAATATTTAAATTTAGACTTATAATTGGAAATTAAAAATGAGTCATCAAATGTTTTTTATAAAATCACCCTTACAGGGAGTTAAATGGGGGAGTAACCCGGGGGTTTAGCAATTTAATGTAAGATACTTAAAAATCATTATTTGGACTCCTAATATTACTTAGCTCGAGATTTTACAAAATATAAATATTTTATCAAAATATAGGTAAATATGTGCCAATAGCAAAAATTCTCAATCAAAAATATAACGTCTAGCCGGTTTTATGGTCATTCAAAGATTCATGGGCAAGTCCATTTTAAAAGTATGAAATTAAAAAAAAAAATTATACCATTGAATAACCCATATAATTTACACCAACTATTATAATGGAACCATTGACATAAACGAAACATTTGATATAGCTACCATACAAAATTCAAATGAAATGCATACAAAATACTTGCGTGCGACGTCCCATCTCAGTAGCCATTTGTATGGAGCGTTTTGGGTTTGCCCAAAATAATGTGATTTTAAAGTTGTGATATCTCAGGTAGTTTAAATGAGAATCAAGTAATTCTTTCAACGATGTTTTTATCATTGAGAGGTCTTTTGATTACACAAATGAAAAAAAAACCGGCCAAATGCGAGTCTGACTCGCGCACCGAGGGTTCCGCCGGTATCTTTTGATTGCGTTACCTTTTGCTTTCACAGCTTAAAGGGACAGTAGACCTATTCCCCCTTCAATTTGATACCTTTATTCGTTCGTGAGAAATAAAGTAGTAAAATTCATTTATATTTGCATTATATGACAATGCTTCATGCCAAATTTCAAGATTCTGAGTTTACGGGAAGTACCCTGTAGGTTTTGATTCCTTTGCGAGTGTCGAAAATTTGATGAAAATATCGATATAATCGGCTGTATCTTTTGATTGCGTTGGCTTAGAAGTTTGATTTTTTCACAGCTTCAAGGGACAGTAGACCTGAGTAATTGATATAAATTTCAGCTTCATACCTCCACGCGTTCCTGAGAAAAAGGGTCTTGACAGACGGACAGACGGACGGACAACAAAGTGATCCTATAAGGGTTCCGTTTTTTCCTTTTGAGGTACGGAACCCTAAAAATTGTCAAATACCGTATTTAATTAAGACCTATGTCCAGCAGTGGACGAGTGTGGGTTGCTGATGATGATGATGATGATGTCATGTGCTCATCTACCTGGGTGCAGCCGTTCGTCCTGCCTGAGTTCCCCGCAGCCCTCGGCCAGCCTGTCCAGCGACGCGTCCAGGTTGTTGTTACTCCACGTCTCCTCGCGCAAACTCTTCGCCGACGGCGGGTACCAAGCTTGCGAAGGCTTCGGTGGTTTCGTTTGGGATGATTTTACTGAAAACATGAACGTAGATAGATAGATAGATGGATATTCTTTATGGACAACATTTCAAAATTGCTAAGCTCTGAAACAAAAAATACCAATTCTTTATTTACTTTTCCGCTGCTCGAATATATATTTATTAATTTTTTATATTGCTTATATACTGAGAAAAAAATTAAAAACTAATAAACGTAAGTTGACGTCATCGGACGGCAGAATGTAAAATATTTCTTTGCTTAGCACATTATAGTTTTAAATTTACGAAATGCCAAACCCATGACATGCAACTGTCAAAAAAAAGACAACTTGTCAACGTTGAATGAATGAATGACGTTGACAATGTTGACACTAGTATTATTTACCTTTGACAGTAGTACCTTTTTTTATTAAAACATTGATAAGCAAAGGAATATCGCTGTATTCAGCCGTCCGATGACGTCATTTGGCGCTTACGTCTATTTAGAATATAAAGAATTTCAATAATTATTTTATGCATGAAAATGGACAAATTTTGAAAAAAGAAAAAATATGGGTCTGTTCATTTTATGTCTATTTTCATATAAAAAAACAATATGGACATGTTAAAAATATGAAATGTTGTCCATTGCCAAAAAAACAAAATACATGTACAAACTTTGCGGATAAAGAATGGGATCAGAAATGGCGGCGCATATATTCACTTCTCGCTCGCACACTATTTGCGTCTATACTCGCACCCCACGAGTGCGAGTATATACGCAAATAGTGTGCGAGCGAGAAGTGAATATATGCGCCGCCATTTCTGGTCCCATTCTTTATCCGCACAGGTAGTATGATACAAGAACAACAACGGACAGTACAATAAGGCGGTCTTATCGCTTGCAGCGATGTCTTCCAGACAACCTTTGGGTAGAGGAAAGAAATAACGTATTCGTAATGGGGGAAGGCAGTGCTAACTAGTTTAAGGTAACGGGTAGGTAACATTAGCGACGCCAATCGATTTTAATTTTTAGCTACTAAACTGGATCTATTTTAAAACAATTACGGGGTTACAACCTCTCGGCAAACACTTAAACTATTTATTAAATACCCAATGGACAAATGTTGGGTCCGTTTTTGTACGCGAAAAATTGATTCACGCCAAAAGCGGTCACTTTTGGCGGTAATAAAAAATTCTAGGGCAAAAGCAGACCAAACAGTTAACTATAATTATTAAATAAATAGTATAGGTGTTTGCCGAGAGACTGTAACCCCGAAATTGTTTAAAATAGATCCGGTTTAGTAGCTAACAATTTAAATTGATTGGTGTCGCTGGTTAGGGCTACCCGTCGCCTTAACAAATGAATAATAAATAATAATACAATAAAATGAGGCACTTTTTAGAATTATTTTTTTATGCGAAAGGTGGCAGACGAGCAGACGGATCGCCTGATGATAAGCGGTTGCCGCCGCCCATAGACACCAGTGGTGTCACAAGTGCGCTGCCAACCTTTAAACCAAGATATATAAATAAATATTTCACAACATCACAAACATTGATCTGACTCCGAGATAGGTAGCTCAAGCACCTGTGTTACGGATATCAGAATCAACAGTGGGATTACAAATATATACATATAATACTTTTCTTTTGTAAATACATACTTATAATACATAGGAAACACCCAGACCAATACAAACAGACATGTTCATACACACAAATGTTTGTACTGTGCGGGGATCGAACCCGCAACCCTTGGACCAAAGGCAGCGTTCACTACCACTGTACCAAACGGGTCGTTAAAGATCATCAAGATAAGGTATATGGCAGAAATCGCGTAAATATCTATGTCGGAGGGCGAATTCAAACGTCGCATTTATTTTAACGTTTCCGCTGTCATAACTGATTGACGTTTGATTATACGTTCGGAAACGTCAAGCGGATAGCTTGAGTGAGGTCGTTACTGGGCTGGCAACTCGGTCTTGGCAGTTTTATTAAAAATCAGCTTTTGGGTTTCCATCAAAATGACAGTTGACGGTGACGTTAGTAGCATTAGAGGAAAAATGCGCCACTTTGTTCGGAGCAGTGGTACGAGCAACTTGTCTGTTCAGCCCCGTAACGAACTCGCTGCGTTTCCTTAATTAATCCGTGTGCATCATTGTAATCTCAATAGAAAATTGTGATTTTATTGTTTGTAAGATCCGATACAAATCTAATCTAGACCATAGAGGTTTTATTTCGACTCCAACATGGAAGAACCCAATGATAACGAGGTCCACCTAGACAACCCCTCGTTATCTATAATATTTACTAACTTAATTAAACAGGTACCGACCGTGGTTGAGCCACGCTTCGGCATGCATGGGCCGGCTCGATCGGAGTGATACCACGGCCTCACAGAAAACCGGCGTGAAATAGCACTGTCCTTCGAGCAGGCCTCTCCTACGTCCAGCTCGTTCAGTCTACTAATCTACATGGTCTTTTATTGGTCTACTGAGTCTGAAACTAAAACTTACCAGGTTCCTCCCACCCTTCAGCAACTGGTATCTTCACCGGTTTTTCTTTAGTCTTCTCCTTGGTCTTTTCCGCGGTCTTCTCCTTAGGGCTAGCGTCTTCTATGTCCAGCTCATTAAGTTCCGCTATTATTCGTCTTCGCCGTCGAACACGAAGTCACGCTCGGAAACCTTGCGCGGCTTCTCGGATGGAGATTTTTCTTCTGAAAAAAGGAAATTAATTAAATTTCTAACGAATATTTTTATTTTATTTTATTTATTTCAACAAATATGATAATCCCATCAGTTGCCCATCATCATCATCATCAGCCCATTTAAGTCCCCACTGCTGGGGCACGGGCCTCCCTCAATCACATGAGGGGTAATTGCCATACTCACCACGCTTGGCAGACGGGTTGGCGAGGGTTTTGATATAAATGCAGAGTTTTCCTTCTCTGGGTGCTGATGATCATGCCAGCAGCTTTACCTTAGTCGCCTTTTACGACACCTCGGTAAGAGTGAGGGTGGCCTATTCTACTCTGCCGGGGACCACACGGCCCAGGGATATATATGCCAATACTATTCTAGGTCGTAGGATTGTCCACTTTATTACGCAGTAATAGGCAATAATGGACACCAATATTGACTGTATTGTTGATGACTTGTATCGAATAGCAAGTCTTACAACCCATATTTATTATAAACACAATGAAAAAAAAACAGTTTTTTTTTATTTTTGGGAGTTTTGAGGGGTATAGTTTACTCAACTCACTTTATTCTGTGGGTCTAAGCAATATAATACAAGTTAGTTAAACCTTTATTAACTAAGGGACTATTTTTGATCCATAGTTTAACTGAGACTGACGGCTACGACTTAGAGACCTTCAAGAGAAGAGTGTACTCCTTTTTAAAAAGGTCGGCAACGCATTAGCGATCTCTCTGATTTCGCGGATGTTAATGGCGGCGATGATTGCTTTCCATCAGGTGACTCGCTTGCTCGTTTGTCGCCTCTAGCATAAAAAAAAAAACTGCACTAATGGTTTAAAGACCAATAGTCAAATATCGCCACAATTGTGTTTTTTTTGAACAAAATAGTTTGCTGAACCAATAGTTATATTACGTCACTTTGATGCTGTCACTTTGATGTATTGCTTAGACAGTTAACTATAGTAAATTGAACCAAAACGTAACTACGGATCATAAAATCGGCCCTAAAACGGTTTCATAACGCAGTTTTCATGTCCTGTGGTTCGATTACTGGACTTCTCCGGTACTGTACTGTACTGTACTCAGCTTTGGTCTACTTCGGTCTACTGGATTACTTCGGTCTACTGGATTACTCGGGTCTACTGGTCGTTTCGATATAAACGCAGAGTTTTCCTTCTCTGGGTGCTGATGATCATGCCAGCAGCTTTACCTTAGTCGCCTTTTACGACACCTCGGTAAGAGTGAGGGGGGCCTATTCTACTCTGCCGGGACCACACGGCTGAGTAGAATAGGCCACCCTCACCAAGGAAAACTCTGCGTTTATATCAAAACCCTCGCCAAGCTGTCTGCCAAGCGTGGTGAGTATGGCAATTACCCCTCATGTGATTGAGGGAGGCCCGTGCCCCAGCAGTGGGGACTTAAATGGGCTGACGATGACTGGTCGTTTCAGGTCTATAGATCTACTCCTGTCAACTTTCTACTAGTGTCTACTGGTCTACTGTAGGATACCGGTCTATTCCATTCTACTGGTCTACATCAGTCTATTGGCCTACTCCAGTCTTATGGTCGTCTCTATTCTACTGGTCTACTCCAGCCCACTGGTCTTCTCCAGTCCTTTGGTCTACTCCAGTCCAATAGTGTACTCCAGTCTTCTGGTCCACTCCAGTGAATTTGTCTACTCTAGTCTACTGGCCTAAACCAGTCTACAGCTCTTCTCGGGTCTGTCCTACCTCTCTTCTAGTCCTTCCCGGGTCGGTCTTCGTCCACTTACTCAATTACCATCATGTGATCCGTCTACATGTCTGTCCCGCGTCTCATTAAAAAAAACTTCTCATACCCTGGATCATGGTCCAAGCGTACCCCAGGCTCTGAAACAGAGGCTTTGGACGCAACTGGGAATTATGATCTAATGATCATCATTGACCATCAGGTGAGCTGTCTGCTCGTTTTTCCGCCATAATCGACATAATATAAAAAAACATGAAAGTGCACTAGACGAGACAATGTCCTGTGGTTCGATTACTGGACTTCTTCGGTCTATTAATGTACTCAGTTTTAGTCTACTCCGATTTACTGGTCTTTTCAGATCTATTGATCTGCTCCGGTCCAAAACTACTTCTATTAACTGGTCTATGTCCGCCTATTGGTCTCCTAGTGTCTACTGGCGTACTCCAGTCTACTGAACTACTCCTGTATACTGGTCTACTCCAGTCTACTTCTGTCTACTGGACTACTCCAGGTTACTACTACGGTATATACCAGTCTACTTGTCTACACCAGCCTGAAGTAGGCCAGTTACTCCAATCTAATGGTCGTCTCCAGTCTACTAGTCTACTCTAGTCCAATGGTCTACCCCAGTCTTCTGGTCCACTCCGGTCTACTGGTATACTCCAATTGGTCTACTCTAGTCTACTGGCCAACACCAGTCTACTGGTCTACTCCGGTCTACCCTACCTCTCTTCTGTTCCACTCCGGTCTACTGGTATACTCCAGTCAATTGGTCTACTCTAGTCTACTGGCCAACACCAGTCTACTGGTCTACTCCGGTCTACCCTACCTCTCTTCTGTTCCACTCCGGTCTACTGGTATACTCCAGTCAATTGGTCTACTCTAGTCAACACCAGTCTACTGGTCTACTCCGGTCTACCCTACCTCTCTTCTGGTCCTTCCCGGGCGTGCCGCCAGACGGCGCGCCAGGCCGAGCTAGTAGGTCGTTTAGTTCCTCCTCCAGCTCATTGATGTCATAGTCATCTATTGTATTGCTGAGTGCCTTTTCCACCTCGTTGTACGTGTCCATTACCTGTGTTAGATAAAATAATATTTTAATAGCAGTTAGGCATCAATACAGACGGTGTCAGGTCGAGATACCTACTGTGCTTTGTTATACTTCACCATCTGTTATGTACACTATGGAAGCAATAATAATAATAATAATTCTCACAACATCTCATACGTTGACCTGATTCCGTACTAAGTAGCTTAAGCACTTGTGTTACAGATATCAGACAACAGAGGAACACAAATATATACTTAAATACATATATTACACCCAGACACCGAACAAACACAAGTGTTCATCGCACGAATGTTTGTCCAGGGTGGGGATCGAACCCACGACCTTTGGCGTAAGAGGCAGGGTCACTACCAATTGCGCCATCCGGTCAGTCAATAAAGAATTGAGTATTGTGCAAAAAATAGCACTAATGTCTCAGAGATAAGAACGATCAAGTACAAGAAGTGAAGTGTGGTCCCCGGCAGAGTAGAATAGGCCACCCTCACTCTTACCGAGGTGTCGTAAAAGGCGACTAAGGTAAAGCTGCTGGCATGATCATCAGCACCCAGAGAAGGAAAACTCTGCATTTATATCAAAACCCTCGCCAACCCGTCTGCCAAGCGTGGTGAGTATGGCAATTACTCCTCATGTGATTGAGGCCTGCCCGTGCCCAAGCAGTGGGGAGCCTGTTTCAGTAGCCGGGTTTTAGTTTTCAAACTTATTAAACATTTGTGTCACCCGGGGTGGACAACAGGAATAACCCACAATATTTACCTCCTTCAGATCATCCATAGTATCGTGTACAGCGTCCTCGTCGAGACCGCCCTCTTTCATTCCCCTCTTCATCGCTTCCGATGTACTCCTGAAACATTTACGTCATAACTCAGTAATAAGTATATAAAATTTTTCGACAGTCTTCGGGTGGGATTCGAATCGACGATCTTTTGCCAACCGAGCAACTGCTTTACCGACTAAGCTATAGAGACCTTGATATGTCGACGAATTTTGTAAGTGATTTTTGCTTCGTGGTGAGCTGACGATAGCTTCATTAATATTTGTATGTACCTACAAATATCCAGTAGAAATATTGTTACAAATATTTTACCGCCAGTTAAGATAAAACTGCTTAAGGTGACGGGTAGGGCACACTAGCGACGCCAATCGATTTTAAATTTTAGCTACTAAACCGGATCTATTTTAAACAATTTCATGGGATACAATCTCTCGGCAAACAAGTTTACTATGTATTAAATAACCATGCACAAAATATCGGGTCCAATGCGTACGCGAAAAATTGATTCCGCCAAAAGCGGCCACATTTGCCGTGATTCAATTTTTCGCGTACAAAAACGGACCCAACACTTGTGCATGGTCATTTAATCAATAGTATAAGTGTTTGCCGAGAGGTTGTAACCCCGAAATTGTTTAAAATAGATCCGGTTTAGTAGCTAAAAAGTAAAATCGATTGGCGTCACTATTGTGCCCTACACTCTTATCGGAAGCGTTAAGAGTCTGGGTTTGCCAGTTCTACTGACGGTCTATTCGGTCTCATGTCGGTATACTTACTTGTAAGTATTGACGATGGTAGCATTCACGTCCACCTCTTTGGTCTGCTAAAGAGTCTGGGTCTACTAGGTCTACTGACGGCCTACTCGGTATCATGTCGGTCTACTCACTTGTAAGTATTAACGATGTTGGCATTCACATCTACCTCCCTGGTATGCTGTAGAAGTTAGTTAAGAGTCTGGGTTTACTAGTTCTATTGGCGGTCTATTCGGTCTCATGTTAGTCTACTCACTTGTAAGTATTAACGATGGTGGCATTCATATCCACCAAAGTTAGTAATGAGTCTGGGTCTAAGTCTACTGACGGTCTACTCGGTCTGATGTCGGTCTACTTACTTGTAAGTATTAACAATGGTAGCATTCACGTCCACCTCCCTGGTATGCTGTAGAATTTAGTTTAGGGTCTGGGTCTACCAAGTCTACTGCCGGTCTACTCACTAGTAAGTTTTAACAATAGTGACATTCACGTCCACCACCCTGTTCTGTTGTAGAAGTTGGTACTAGTCTG
>JADPWL010003268.1:0-40001 GCA_019059595.1 Marasmia exigua
TCGCACCCTTAGTAAAATACCGACCTAACTCAAAATTTTAATATAGATGCTAAGTGAAAATAGTATCGGCTAAAATCCAGGGATGAAAGGTCATCTAACAACAATTTTGAGTTGAGTAAATAGGTACACTCACATATGAACACGAGATGAAATTGGAAGTGCGTTATTTACTCAAGACTACTCAAGAATAAATTGCAAAGAATTGCTACAAAAATATCAACAATTTTGAGTTAGGTCAATATTTTACTAAGAGTGTACACACAGCGTCACATGGAGTTACCCTTGTTGGACTTTGGACTGTCCTTATGTCTGAGGCACAATGCTATTTTTCTATTTTTGCACATTGATCTGACACCGATAAAGGTAGCTCAAGCACCTGTTACAGAAATAAGAACAGTGGGATTCCTCCCCTTCCCCCTGGATTAGGCTTCTGGCACCTTCACACCTCCTTATCGTAGCGTGCAATAGGCTTGTGTTCTATTTTTTTCTTGTTGGAATATAAGAACCCCTCAAAAGTGAAAACATCATTTTTAGTTATGTAAATACAATTACATATTTGAAATCCATACTAATATTATAAATGCGAAAGTAACTCTGTCTGTCTGTCTGTCTGTCTGTCTGCTACTCTTTCACGCCAAAACTACTCAACGGATTTAAATGAAATTTGGTATACAGATAATCTAGACCCTGAGAAAGGACATAGGCTACTTTTTATTGCGAAAAGGGGGTTGTAAGGGGTTGAAAGGGGGGTAAAAAGTTACTTTTCCACGCGGACGGAGTCGCGGGCGGCCGCTATGTGCTATAAAAGCTCTTTCATTTGATACCCCACACGGTACCGTCAAGCAAAAATTTTTTTTTTAGTTCATTACTCGTAAGTCCCCTAGAGGGCGCTGTAATCGATTTTACGTGAAGTCATGTCGCTTATAACCAGAAGACAATCAAGATGCTTCTAATGACACCTCATTTGTTCAAATATGATGACTAGTTAAGATGTTATCAGAGAACAGATGAACAACCATACATACATATATACATGTCAAAATCATAACCCTCCTTTTTGCTTCGCCGTAGTCGGGTAAAAAAAAGAAAGCCTAAGAACATACTTAAAGAAAAAAAATATTACTTTCCCGCCATTATCCTGGAAGGGAACCGATCGACAGGAGTGATACCACCGCCTCACAGAAAACCAGCGTGAAGCAGCATTGTGCTGTGTTCGCTGCGTAAGTGAGGGTACCGGGGGCCCAATCCGGGGAAAAGGGGGGTTTAAAGGAGGCCCAATCCGGGCGAAAGGGGGTTTAAAGGTTGGCAGCGCACTTGTGACTCCACCGGTGTCGCGGATGTCCATGGGCGGCGGCAATCGCTTACCATCAGGTGATCCGTCTTCTCGTCTGCCACCTATGACATAAAAAAAGGGAACCGGGTAATAATATTGCTTGAAAAATTGAAAATATTGATGATTGTGATATTTTTATGGAAAATAAGGACTTAATGACTTAACCATGAAATATGGAAAATAAAAATTCGTTTTTCACAATCTAAATAGGTACCTTAATCGATGTAGAAAACATATTCTGTATGTATTGTGTATGTATTTACATATTAATCCGGGCCCCAAACATAAGTATGGGCCAGTGAAATATTTTTTACCCGACTACGGCGAAGCAAAAAGGAGGGTTATGATTTTGACCTGTATGTATGTATGTTCTTCATCTGTTCCCTCATAACTTCTAAACTAGTTATCATATTTGAACAAATGAAGTGTCTTGATTGTCTTCTGGTTATAGGTGACATGTCGTCACGTTGAATTGACTACAGCACCCTCTAGAGTCTTCTTCCTCTCAGTCGTACACTCCTGACGGAGTGGTCGTGATTATGGATTGTCTGTATGTTGGGTAGCGGCTTTAGCGAGACTTCGCCATCTTTCTCTGTTTGTGGCACTGCGTGCACATTCAGTCAAGGAACACTTTGTAGCAGACTTGATACTGTCCGTCCACCTTGTAGATGATCTGCCTCGGGAGCGCTGACCTTCCACACTTCCCTGTACCATTAAACGTTCCAAGGACCTCTGTTTCAGATTATATGTCCAAACATGGTGAGTATTGGCACTTGTACAAACGACGAAAGTCTTTGTTTGATTCGAAGCTCCTTGAGAAAGTAACTAAAGAAAAATATTTGCTTGACGGTACCTTGTGAGGTATTAAATGAAAGAGCTTTTTTAGTACATTTCAAATATGTAATTTTATTTACATAACTAAAAATAGGTTAAATAAAAATTAAGTTTGACAACTAAAACCCGACTACCAAAAAGTACGAAACAAGAAAATTGTCTCTGCTGAAATTCGTCGTCGTATGTCACCTACTATAGCAAAACAGATAAATAAAATCAATGTAGCATACGACCACGGCGATACGGCATAATAATTTCAGCAGAGACAATTTTCTTGTTTCGTACTTTTTGGTAGTCGGGTTTTAGTTTTTAAACATATCTTGTTGCCTGAAATAAAATGCATTTTATTATTTTGTTTTTATCTCCCAGTAAATATTGGGGAATTCATATTTACGCAGTACTGGTGGATTAATAAGAAATGATTATTTATATACGAGGTCTAGATTAAAAATAAATAAATTTCAGATTCTATACAATTTTCGCAAGGAAGGCGTGGCGGTGCTGGGCTCGGGCATGTCGTACCACAACATGCGAGCGTTCAGGTCCGGACGCCACGGCAGCGTGGTCAATGCGGACTTCGATGACTACCTGAATAAAGTCTGCACGGAGGAAGATGTGGCGAAACGGAAAGAGGGTATGTTGTGTTGTGTAGAACCAGTCTCATCACAGGTTCCATCATTTCAGCCAATAGACGTCCACTGCTTCACATAGGCCTCCCCCAATGTTCTCCACACAGATCGGTCCTGTGCCGCCCGCATCCAATGGATTCCCGCGATCTTCACCAGATCGTCGGTCCACCATGTGGGGGGTCTGCCACGGCTGCGACTTCCTGTACGTGGCCTCCACTCGAGGACCTTTCCGCCCCAACGGCCGTCTGTTCTCCTCGCTATGTGCCCTGCCCATTGCCACTTGAGGCATGCAATCTTTTGGGCTATGTCTGTGACCTTAGTTCTCATGCGGATTTCATCATTTCTGATACGATCACGCAGGGAGATTCCGAGCATAGCCCTCTCCATTGCTCTCTGGGTGACTTTGAGCCTCCTTAATCGGCATCACAGGTTACCACTTACTTAATTACATCGCTAACTCAGCGACGCAAATACCTACAGTATTGGCCTCCGAAACAAGAGATCGCCACTTCGATAGATCCTGCGCCACTTTTTGCCAGCTATTGGCCAGGAGCTTGCGCAGATCAGTCTCGACGACGTCCTTCCAGCGATACCTAGGTCGCCCAACTCGGCGTCGGCCCACGGATCGGCCCTGGTATGCTTTTTTCACGAGACGATCTTCGTCCAACCTCTCGAGGTAGCCAAGCCAGCGAAGACGGTGTACAATCTCTTCTATCTCGGCATTTGTGCGAATCCTCCAGCCATCGTTGTCTTTTCATCGTCAGCCCATTTAAGTCACCACTGCTGAGGCACGGGCCTCCCTCAATCACGTGAGGGGTAATTGCCATATTCACCACGCTTGGCAGACGGGTTGGCGAGGGTTTTGATATAAATGCAGAGTTTTCCTTCTCTGGGTGCTGATGATCATGTCAGCAGCTTTACCTTAGTCGCCGTACGACACCTCGGTAAGAGTGAGGGTGGCCTATTCTACTCTGCCGGGGACCACACTTGTCTGCTTTTACAAGGCCTATAATTTTCCGTAGAACTTATCAAAACCTCTCAAAATTCTTCAATCGATTCGAACCTGAGAGCCTAAAAACACACGT
Source organism: Marasmia exigua (assembly GCA_019059595.1). Lineage (NCBI taxonomy): Eukaryota > Metazoa > Arthropoda > Insecta > Lepidoptera > Crambidae > Marasmia > Marasmia exigua. The sequence continues at coordinate 3,882 of JADPWL010003268.1, forward strand.
CAAAACCGAATCGGAGTTTCCCTCTCTTTCACACGCGCTTTATTTCTCCTTTGTTTAGATGTGACAGATATATTCTCGATCGTTACGGGACCTTATTAACGTCAACCTGTGGGCCCAGGTTAAATCCATTTGAATTAAAAAATCAACATCTTCGTAGATTCTGGCGGAAGGAGTCAAACATTCGGCGTGGGCTGATGCAATTCAAAGGTTTTATTAAAATGAGAATCTAGTGGTTTTAGTGAACAAATTTGGTGTTTATTTGTGCAGTGAAGTGCCGCTCAGTGATCCTAATAATGAGAATCGTTTTTAACACTGCTATTGTGTGTCGAGCGAGTTGTCACGGACAATCTGCTTGCACCTAATAGAGTCTTATAGATAGGAAGCCTTAAAATTATAAATCGGTCAATATTAAAATATAAAGTGTCTCTCTAAACACTTGACATTGGCGGAATAACACGTGCGGCCGTCACCGTGCGCGGGATTAAGTCCAAAAAAAAAAAAATAGAGTCTTAAAATCCGCGATCGTATTTAGAGTGGTATCGGCAGAATCCGTAGGTCGATAAAACGTAAAACACCGGCGTTTCATTGAGTGACTGTGACTTTGACTGACTTCGACTTTTGACTACCCACTGATTCTCAATAAGTTACTTGACATTGGCAAGATATCTTCGGGTTGAGTCATAATATAAACAAAGAACATCTTAATACATTTTAAGGCGACGGGTAGCCCTAACTAGCGACACCATTCGTTTTTAATTGTTAGCTACTAAACCGGTTCTATTTTAAACAATTTCGGGGTTAGTTTTAAGTTTTCATACTATATTTTGAATGCATATATCCATTCATTCATTTATGAAAGTCCGAGGATCTCCTTTTTTAGCTCATTTTTTTTGTGTGACAGACGAGCAGACGGATCACCTGATGGCAAGCAATTGCCGCCGCCCATGGACACCCGCTACAGCAGTGGAGTCACAGGTGCGCTGCCAACCTTTAAACTCCCCTTTATATTGGGCATCCGGTGCCCTCAATCACGCAGCGAAACACAGCGCAGTGCTGCTTCACGCCTGTTTTGTGTGAAGCCGTGGTATAACACCGATCGAACCGGCCCATTCATGCCGAAGCGTTGCTCTCCCACGGGTAATAATGCTTTATTTCGAGTGCAATAAAAGTATATTAATTCACTTATTCATGAATGTTCGAAGATCTTATTTTTAGCCTATTATGTTTTATTTTACTAAGACAAATATTGTTTCCCCAGGTCTCCTATCCTGGAGACAGCATCCAGGGGCAACAGAGGCGCACCCCGCCAGGGCCGCGGAACACTTCATGCCCCTGATAGTGGTCGCAGGCGCGGGGGGACCCCGTCCCGCCACCAGGGTCTTCCACTGGGACATGGGGGGCACTTTCAGACTCAGCGGGTTCGTCTGGCAAGAGTAAACGGACTCCGACACACGTGGGACCACGCCAAGATTACTATACGCGCTTTCTCAATTACAGGGAACGCATATGTGATGCCTCAGCTGTTGCAGATGTCCATGGCGGTGATCAGTTACCATCAGGTGGGCAGTCAGCTCGTTTGTCCGCTGTAACGTAAAAAAAAAGTGCTCTTCACACAAATGTTTTTTCAATAACGCCTGTTCCGACTTTCACCGCGCGCCAAACGATCGTTGTCGCACTTATATTGACCTATTTATACCTATCAAATAATTAGTATAAGAGTTAATTAGTTATAAGGAGAGGGAAGGAAAATAAAACATATTTTTATAACGTCTGCCTTTGTTTTTTATTACATAAGTACTTACTTTAATGTCCTACTTTAAGGTCACGGGTAGGGCACACTCGATTTTAATTTTTAGCTACTAAACCGGATCTATTTTAAACAATTTCGGGGTTACAATCTAGGCAAACACTTTTACTATTTATCAAATAACCATGTACAAATGTTGGGTCCAAAGCGTACGCGAAAAATTGATTTACGCCAAAAGCGGCCACTTTTGGCGTGAATCAATATTTCGTGTACAAAAACGGACCCAATATTTGTGCATGGTTATTTAATAAATAGTAAAAGTGTTTGCCGAGAGATTCATCATCATCATCATCATCAGCCCATTTAAGTCCCCACTGCTGGGGTGCATTTAAGTCCTATATATTCTACTCTGCCGGGGACCACACGGCGAGAGGTTGTAACTCCGAAATTGTTTGAAATTGATCCGGTTTAATAGCTAAAAATTAAAATCGATTAAAGCTAGTGTGCCCTACCCGTCACCTTAAGGATGTTTAAAAGATGACGCGATTTAACACATGTCAAAAATTGTAAGGAATAAAACAATGCATCCGTACTGGAGTTACTTTTTTGTGGAGCAACAGAATGGAGCACGATAACATTCTCCAACTTTTCAGACTGTTTGTTACTTTGCATTCACATTACAGTTAATTTCTGTTGAGCAACATCGTAACATTTGTTAACATACTGTAACTTTTATGGCTATTTGTTACTCTTGGTTGATTTTTACTCGCGACCATACCGCTAGTAGTATCAACACTTTTTTTTTTATCAGCCTATTAACTGTCCCACTGCAGGGCAAAGGCCTCCATCATAGAGATCAAGTTATCGCTACTATGATGGGATTAGGCTTAATCACCACGCTTGCCAAATGCGGATTGGTGATCACAAACCCGAGCGATGTCCGAAAAATTCGAAACATACTTTTCGCTCGACCCGGGAATCGAACCCAGGACCCTGAGATCACGGCCCGGTACTTAAACCACTAGACCAACAGGGCGTTAGGATCAACACTACGCTTATTTATTCTTATTTTTTTTAAGTGATAGGTGGCAGACGAGCAGATGGATCACCTGATGGTAAGCGATTGCCGCCGCCCATGGGCACCCGCGACACCAATTTAAACCCCCCATTCCCCCGGACCCTCACTCCGGTACCCTCACTCACGGATCAAAACACAGCACCGGTTTTCTCTGAGGCCGTAGCGTATATCTCCGATGATACCACGGCCGGCCTATTCATGCCGAAGCGTAGCTCTCCCACATTTGTTTATTAACAATTGATTTTTTTTGTTTTCGAATGTTGCTTGTAACACTTGGAAATTTTGCTCAACAAGAACCAACTGCGTAGTGTGGACCGGCAGTCCAGTACTATACTAACACGGCAACATTTATTAACATTGAATAACTTTTTGTTGTCGAATGTTGCTTAGTAGGTAACACTTAGAAACATTCATGGTCACTAACATTAGAATAGTTATTTATGGGATTTCTACCGTGTAAAAAAAAGTAAGACTGCGAAGGAGGGTAGCCCGATTTTTCTGCCAGTAACATATCCCGCAAAAACTTCAGTTACTCCGTGACCATGGCGCTTGCAACAGTGCCGAAATCAAAGAAAATGGCCGAAATATCGGAAACCTAAAAATAAGCTACATGGTAGAAATCCCTTAAATAACTATTCTAACACTTAAAAATGTTGCACTTCGATTCATATACATTCGTAAAAGAAAATTTCGGCGCAGGACCTATCTGTGTGGAGAATGAAGACTATGTCCAGCAGTGGCTGGAATGAATGAATGAGGGAATATTTTGTTATTTTTACTGTCTAGTTAATGTCTATTTCAAATTATTTCATTATAGTTAACGAGTATAGTTAACGAGTAGAGTATTGCATATAATTATATGTAATTATGTCACGTTTTCAATTAAAAAAAAACTAAAGCTGTGAGTGTGTTCATAATTTATTGATTGTATTACAATTTTATGTACTGTTTAGAAAATAGTTTGTAGCATGAAAATTATGAGAACAAACTCATTTCTAGTGAAATTAGTTTGAGTATTCTAAAAATAGTCTTAACTTAACTTCATAATTTTGTCTTTTGGGAACTTATTCTCGAAGTTGCGTACGTATTACATTGAAGAACGCAACGATACTTCGTATTTCTGCTTTATTAGCAGCCGGTGTATATTATTTAATCGTGAACATGAATAAATTCCGTTGCGGCCTGAATAGAAGTTTACCCAAATACGAAGTCAAACTTAAACGTTTTAATATCCTATCTCTCCAGGCTCGTCGCTCGTACCATGACATAGTAAATCTCTTTAAAATTATACACTCCTATATAGATTCCCCGAGTCTCCTTTCCTTTATCACTTTTAACACCAAACCAAGACATCGGTATCCCTTCCTAAATACATTTTCCCTTTTAACATATAAAAACAACACATCATACTTTAACCCTGTAGTTAGAATGTGTCGCCTCTCCAATGAACTCCTGATAAATAATTATAATTCTATACCTAGATATATTTAATGACAACCTGCCAAGTTTCAAACGGGCAGCAATAAAAAATATCTCCAAAAATGTATAATTTAGACCAAGGGTAGTTGTACCAAAATCTGAACACTCACTCATGAATGAACACTTGTGATATTTTTGCATTAAATAAGAATCACGTCAATTCTACTACACTGATAACCTATTTTTAGAGTGGCAACTCTGATATTTGATTCGAGTAACTGTTCGTCTTCTGATTGGTCCGTGACATATTGCAATGGCGACGATTCGCACAGGACACCTCCACCGAACGCTTTACATCATTATTATATTACTAAGAAAACCGCAAAGCAGAGGTACGGTCAAACATTTATTATTTTTCTGTGTGAGTAGTTAGACAACATTTGATATTTATTTTATGAATAATGATATGTTTTCTACTGCATAACCCCAATATATTACGATAAATTTCGATTTTTGAGGTTAATTTCCATGTGTTCACATTTAGGTTCGGTAAATACATGCTATGCCTATGAATGAACTGCGTGTGTTCATGTTTGAGGCAACTGTCATTTCTGAAATATTTGATTTTATGCTTTAGGACTATAGTATTACGTTAGTGGATTCGAGTGAAACTATCTCCTTAGGTTTATAATACTAGGACCTTTAAATGAACGGGGTTCAAAGTTTTCGTTCATGTTTAAGGTAGTGAACCCATGAATGAACACACCTTATTTTATGATGTTCATTTAAGGGCTCATAATATGAGCTTAGTTTCCTTAATTGAACAAATTCTAAATTTTATTAATTTCATTTTTAAAAGTATTTTGTGTCGCCATCTTCGGCTTCAGCTTATTGTGTGCAGGATGGTGTGATTAAGACGTGTTTTTCTTTTTTTGTTGGTTTCCTTTAAATTATATTATTTTTTATTTCTTGTTGTAGGTAGGTGTATATCGGAATGGATAAGAAAAAAAAATATGTTAGATTCCAATACAGTGAAAAAGATCTCGAAGATGCCTGTGAAGCTGTTGTTTCTAAAAGGTTATCGCTCAATAAAGCTCACAAACTGTATCATATCCCAAAGTCTACTCTGCACAATAAATCTACACAAAAAGTGCCTATGCAGAGGAAACTGGGGCCTTCTACTCAATTAACAGTGTTAGAAGAAGAAAAATTGGCTGAGTGGATAATTAAAAAAGCTAAAAGTGGTTTTCCTATGCATCCTACAGAGTTGCAATCAACAGTTAAAAAGTATTTAGATACAAACAACAGAAAATCCAATTTTGTCGACAACAAACCCGGTCGAAAATGGCTTCAGTTATTTCTCGGTAGACATCCTGAAATAAGCAAAAGAAACGCGGAAATAATATCAAGAGCACGTGCTTCTGTGACAGAAACGTCAATAAGAAAATGGTTCGAAGAGCTCAATCACTTCGTAAATGAAAATGAAGCCGTAGATATATTTGAACACCCCGAACGAATTTTCAATGCCGACGAGACTGGTGTCCAAATGTGTCCTAAATCAGGGGCATTACTTACACCAAAAAATTTTAAAAACTCTTACCAAATAGCATCAGGAAAGGAAAAAGAGCAAGTTACGGTTTTATGCAATATATCTGCAAATGGTGAGGCAGCACCACCGATGCTAGTATACCCGTATAAGAGAATTCCACGGGATATTGTTGCAGCAGTACCGGACGAATGGGGTATAGGCCGATCAGATTCTGGATGGATGATTTCCGAAACTTTTTTGGAATATATAAAAAATGTTTTCCATCCTTGGCTGATAAAAAAAAATATTCAGTTTCCAGTACTAATGTTTCTAGACGGACATAAATCTCATGTTAATAAGGAGCTCTTCGCGTATTGCTCTGAAAATAAAATATTACTATTCTGTTTATATCCTAACGCGACTCATATACTCCAACCATGTGATGTCTCTTTTTTTAAATCCTTAAAAAATGCTTGGAAAGAATCAGTTATAAACTATAAAGCGCGTAATCCGACGAAAGTATTAAATCGTTGCAACTTTGCAGGGGTGTTTGAACAGGCTTATAATGTAACTGTTGAAAAAAGTAACGTGCTGTCCAATGGGTTTCGGAAATGCGGTCTCTACCCCTTGGATCCTAATGCGGTAGACTATTCTAAATGTGTGAAATGCAGTGATGCTATTAAAAAAAATGCCACAGTTGATGTAACTAGCAAAATATCAACTCAAGATGTCGATGGTACAATGAAAGTGCTGAAGCATTTAACAAGTGCCAGCGACATTATTTATTTTAACGCTTGTTTTGACGAAAATAAGAATCATGAACATCCGTATTTCCCTATATGGCATTTTTGCAAGACATTTAGTTCTGAAAACGACGAACCTTTAACACAACAACAAGGTTTGATTTCAGAAAAAGGAAGTGTTCTAACAGATTTGACACATATGACGGAATTTGACGAAGCGCTTGGTGGTACAAGTACACCACTGGATATAAATTCAACTGGATTCGACATAGAAGCGCTACTTAACAATGAAAATGTTACATTTGAGTTTCATGATCAGTTTTCTGCCACATCAGTTATCGAAAATACGCCATCAAGTAATACTACGGACATTACTAATAATATTATTCCCCTACCTTGGTACGAAACTCCAATACTTGAAAACACTACTAAGGACAAAGAAGAAATAGAAATAGTAAATAACGAAATTTATAACTACGAGACTACTCAGGATAAGGACAAAATAAAAACAACAAGTCAAGAAATTAATGAATCTCCAGCTTTGAAGAAGACTTCCCATGGTATTGAAACTTTTTTAACTATACCTAGCTTAAACAATCCGACAAGAAAACGCAGAACTACAATAATGCCCTATGGAATAACTTGCAAGAAAATGAAAGCCTATTTTGATGAACAGGATTTGAAAAAACAAGAAAAGGAAGATAACATAAAGAGAAAGAAGAAACTACTAGAAGCTAAAAAGAAAGAAATTAAAAGAAAACAAGAAGAAAGGAAGAAAAGGAATGTGATCTCACTAATCACAAAGACTAAAGCTGAAAACGCAAATACTCAACTCGGAAAAAGAAGAGAAGAACAATCACGCAACAAATACAGAAACAACCGTAATGAGCGAGATGAAAAAGATCAAAAGAATAACGATTACATTAAAGATAGTGAAACTAAAAGAGCATTGTCTAACTCGACAGATAAAGAGAACATAGTTAATTTGGTAAACTCCCCAAACGAATCAGACAATGTTTTAACAATCAGTACAAGTACAATTTCTGAGACTAAGATAAAATTTGCTGATATTACTTGCGGAAGTTACGTTTTAGCACAATTTAAAGAGCTTAAATCTATAAAATCATTTGTCGGAAAAGTGTTAATGATAAACGACGAAGAACAAAAACTTAAAGTCGATTTTATGAGAAAGAAAAAACAAAAGAAATCGGAGGCGGAACTTTTTGTTTATCCCCAAGTCAGAGATGTATGTGAAATACACATAAATTCAATTGTTGATACTCTTAAAGTAGAAAAAACTACTCGAAGAGGAGAGATTATTTTTACCAAAGTTTTGAAAAATGCCCAATGAATCTTTTGTCGAATGATTAGTGTAAGTAGACTTTGCATAACTAACGAATTATTTTATTATCGGGCTGTGCTGTGTACAGCCCGATAATAAAATAATACCAAAAGTTGAAATGACTAATTAGCAATCATATGAGACATTCATATTTCAGTTAATTAATATAAAAGTTTGATTAAAATGCTTTGTATAGTTTTTATTAGTCGACGATAGTAATTGATTAAGAAAACTCATAATATTTTTGTTATGTTATCAACACTGTTAATTTTTATTATGATATGATTTTAGGGGTAGAACCCAAAACGACTGATATTAGGTTAAAATCAGTTAGTTCATTCATAGGTGATTTAACTGTTCAGAATAAGAATAAATGTGTTCAATTATAGGTGAAAATAGGTATTTGATAATGTTTATTTTTTTTTAATTAATATAAAGTCTTTATTAAGAATCATTGTGTTTTATTGAATTGAGCTCTTAAAGAGGTCGGATTACATAAACCGTATTTGAAAATATATATATTACTATGTTGACAATCAAGCGTGTAAACTAGACGCGGAGCTTAAGTGTTCATTTATTGGTACATGTACCCAATATAGCCGTACGTTACTTGTAATATTATTAATTGTTATTTTAAGATCTGAGGTTTGTGTTTTTTTTAAATAGCAGACATTTTTATTTAGTCTCATAGCTTTTGGTGTCATGATGTGTACACATGATTTTGGGATAATGTCTGGACTAAAAATATTTAATTTGTTAATTTTGATGCTTTTTTGATGTTATTCTGTTTTGTCACAAAACAGAATAACATCAAAATATTAATAATATCAATATTGGCACACAAAACTTTTGTGTGCCAATAAATAAATAAATCAAAACCTTATGTAACCAAACATTACTTCAAAATATATCAAAGTGTCGTTCTTAGAGAGCTTCCAATAATCGCCGCTAGGGGAGCGCGCATAATATTTGCCTCGCCAATGGGGAGTTCGTCAGTGACTGAGTGGTTCCTAGTTTCGGAAAGAAATTATTAGTGTCAGCCCGGAGTCTGGAAGTCGGCGGTCATGTACCCCCGTGCCTCGGAAAACACGATAAGCCGTTGGTCCTGCGCCCAATCTCTCTCCGGTCGTGTCACGCTGCACTGGTGTCCCATCGGAATATGAGGGTAAGGGAATAGAGAGTGCACTTTGGTTTGCGCACACTCTTGTGCATTATAATATACCCTGCGTAAATGGCTGATCGTTAAGATTGGCCGATTACGGCTAAATTGGTTGGAGGATATTATATTTATGGGGAGACGAATTTCCAAAAGTGGTAGTACGAAAGTTGTGCAGAATGGTTGGTAAAAGCTTCTATCACCAGCGGCACATTTTTTGTTATGCATTGGCAGACGAGCAGACAAATCACCTGGTGGTAAATGACTATGTAGAAAAACTACTGGAGCTACTGTGATGTTCTTCATAATAATAATTGTCTGAGTCCTGGCCACAAATCTTACGGATTGAGGTTGATAAGGCGAATCCTTTATTGTCGACCTCTCGTATTGTAGAGCATAAACCATTTCTAGGTGCAGGAGAATTTGATAGCCCGGGCAATCGAGTATTATCGAAACCATGTGAATTCGATAGCCCGGGCAATCGAGTATTATCGAAACCGGGTGAATTAGATAGCCCGGGCAATCGAGTATTATCGAAACCATGTGAATTCGATAGCCCGGGCAATCGAGTATTATCGAAACCGGGTGAATTAGATAGCCCGGGCAATCGAGTATTATCGAAACCAACTGAATTCGATAGCCCGGGCAATCGAGTATTATCGAAACCAACTGAATTCGATAGCCCGGGCAATCGAGTATTATCGAAACCAAGTGACTTCAATATCTCGGGCAATCGAGTATTGTCGAATCCATCTGAATTCGAGAGCCCGGGCAATCGCGTATCGTCGAATCTAGGTGAAGGCGTGGACAAGTTGTAAATAATTTCTTCAATAAAATGCTTCTGCCTGGCGAGTTGCGTGAAGAGGTTCAGCCAGCCAAGGTTGCAGGAGCTCCTAGGACACATGTTTAGTTGCGACTCCGCGAAGATAGTACCGCGTCTTATCATTACTGTGAGATCCTTGGAAGCGTCGTAACCCAGAAAAGGAGAGACCGCTGCCGTTGTCACCGTCGGAGAGACCCGGTCCTGGAATGGAAGATAGAACTTGAGTGATTTTCCGAGATGTGACTGTAGTGCCCCTATTTAGCGTATAATTTAATAAATAAAATAATAACAAATGACAGAATGGGTTGCAATATATTTTGGTTCTTATGAATGTTCTAATATGAATTAGTCAAAGTTGTGGCGAAAAGCGCGTCATGTGCACAGGTTGTAATGATTTCTATACTAGGCTAGGCTTTTCACGTAGATAAAATCATTTAACGGCTACCACTTTACGTTATGCAACTTATGTCAACTACAGACGATTGTCAAATAGTTGGAATTGTTGGAATTGATGTAAAGGAATGTTTCGTTTTGCTGACTATCCACATTTATATTGTAAGTTTATATCTGTTATACTTCTAAATCTAAATCTAAATTCTCACAACATCTCATACGTTGACCTGATTCCGTACTAAGTAGCTTAAGCACTTGTGTTACAGATATCAGACAACAGAGGAACACAAATATATACTTAAATACATATATTACACCCAGACACCGAACAAACACAAGTGTTCATAGTGTTTATTTTTATTATTATTCTAATTCTAACGTGCTAAGCAAATAACAAATGCATAATAATTATGTAGGATAGGATCTTGAGATGAACCTTTATACGCCAAAAGCGGCCACTTTTGACGTGAATCAATTTTTCGCGTACAAAAACGGATCCAACATTTGTGCATGGTTATTTAATAAATAATAATAATAATTCTCACAACATCTCATAGTTGACCTGATTCCGTACTAAGTAGCTTAAGCACTTGCGTTACAGATATCAGACAACAGAGGAACACAAATATATACTTAAATACATATATTACACCCAGACACCGAACAAACACAAGTGTTCATCGCACGAATGTTTGTCCAGGGTGAGGATCGAACCCACGACCTTTGGCGTAAGAGGCAGGGTCACTACCAATTGCGCCATCCGGTCATAAATAGTGATTTGCCGAGAGGTTGTAACTCCGAAATTGTTTAAAATAGATCCGGTTTAGGAGCTACAAAGCCTGCAAATAAAATCGATTGGCCTCGCTAGTGTGCCCTACCCGTCACCTTAAGTTCTACAAAACTGTTCAATTAAGAGTATCTATCTATATGTGGGACCATTTGGCCTAACATGCGCACCGCGACATAATTTTGTCTACCCCGTATCTCGTGGTTAATTGAATGAACGAAACCAGTGTAGCTATATAAGAAAACAAATGTATATTTCAAAGGGCAACACTGGTTTGTCTACACGAGTAATCCTTTGTCTACCACGAGAAATTTGTCGATCGCGATGCGCATGTTAGAAAAAAAGACATATTCGTCGATATCGACAAATTTGTCGTATTTCTTCCGTGACATATCTCGCGATTCCATGTTAGCCCGACTGTTGTGTGAATGCCCAGTTTCATCCAATGCTGTCGCTCTGGAGCTCGGGTTATAGATGTGTGTAACTCTTTATTAAAACGACTCAGTGATCCGCTTCAGATAGATGATACACTGATCCGAATCATGAATGCTCGCTCCGAATGTATCATTCGGATCTCAAGATCGGATTTGTTTAATCTTTCAACTCGCTCACTGACTCATTGTGTTCCACTGACACGAATGAGCGACAAACTACAGATGATCACTGATAGCGAGAGAACGAGTGATTCGGTTCCGTCGGCGACACATGGAACGTGTCACGCGGGGAAAGAGATAGGTAGACATAACATTGATTGAAATGACAGCCATTGATGTCACAGAAAAATGATCTTCAATCCAATAGTAATAAAAATCTATTGTATGTATGAAACTTGGTAAAATAATTTAAATAAGGGGTCATTCTAATCAACTCGCTCTCTGTTCTGACTCTATCTGAGAGTGGATGTTCCAAATGAAGCGTATCACTGAAACGACTCTTTTCAATGTTCTAGATTCAAATTATCCAAACTTTGAAAAGATACAATTATGCCAGCTCTACAAGGGTACGTTTGGACCATGATTCTAAAAAAAAGTAAGGTCAGTCTAGTTTCAACTTTTTATACTTTTAGTGACCCTGCCTCTTACGCCAAAGGTCGTGGGTTCGATCCCCACCCTGGACAAACATTCGTGCGATGAATACTTGTGTTTGTTCGGTGTCTGGGTGTAATATATGTATTTAAGTATATATTTGTGTTCCTCTGTTGTCTGATATCTGTAACACAAGTGCTTAAGCTACTTAGTACGGAATCAGGTCAACGTATGAGATGTTGTGAGAATTATTATTAGTGTTTTTTTTGTGTGATAGTTGGTAGACGAGCAGACGGATCACCTGATGGTAAGCAATTGCCGCCACCCATGAAAACCCGCGACTCCAGTGGAGTCACAAGTGCGCTGCCAACCTCTAAGCCCCCCTTTCCTCCGGATTGGGCCTCAGGTACCTGCACTCACGCAGCGAAACAGCACAATGCTGCTTCACGCCGGTTTTCTGTGGTATCGCTCCGGTCAAGCCGATCATGCAGGAGCATGGCTTTCCCACGGTCACAGATGTTGTATTAGTTTATAAATAATACTAGTGGCCCGCTCTCACTTAGTTTAGGGACATTAGTTGCCCTTTACACCGGTAGATGGTGCTAAGTGTCGATTACATCGCGCAAGCGTTTTAGATAGATAGATATACTTGACTGACCGGATGGCGCAATTGGTAGTGACCCTGCCTCTTACGCCAAAGGTCGATCCCCACCCTGGACAAACATTCGTGCGATGAATACTTGTGTTTGTTCGGTGTCTGGGTGTAATATATGTATTTAAGTATATATTTGTGTTCCTCTGTTGTCTGATATCTGTAACACAAGTGCTTAAGCTACTTAGTACGGAATCAGGTCAACGTATGAGATGTTGTGAGAATTATTATTAGTGTTTTTTTTGTGTGATAGTTGGTAGACGAGCAGACGGATCATCTGATGGTAAGCAATTGCCGCCGCCCATGAACACCCGCGACACCAGTGGAGTCACAAGTGCGCTGCCAACCTCTAAGCCCCCCCCTTTTCCCCCGGATTGGGCCTCCGGTACCTGCACTCACGCAGCGAAACAGCACAATGCTGCTTCACGCCGGTTTTCTGTGGTATCGCTCCGGTCGAGCCGATCATGCAGGAGCATGGCTTTCCCACAGTCACAGATGTTGTATTAGTTTATAAATAATAGGTACTAGTGGCCCGCCATCACTTAGTTTCGGGACATTAGTTGCCCTTTACACCGATAGATGGCGCTAGGTGTCGATTACATCGCGCAAGCGTTTTAGATAGATAGATATACTTTATTGCACAAAAAAAACGCAACTTAAAAAAACTAGGCATTACAGAAACTTAATTGTACAATTTCGGCGGTCTTATAAAGGATATTTGATAGTAGGGAAGGTAGGTAGGTAGGGGTGGTAGGGTTTCGTGTTTTCGGATTACGTATAGGCGTCGCCGATGCTGTGAGACTCCGGGCGAGCCGGCCCATTCGGTCAGGGTAGTGTATTTTGTGCAGGAAAACTTACCAATTGCATTAGCGCAAATTTTGTCAGCCTGAAAGAAGTGATTGTAGTATTTCTGGCAATATTTGAGGCATTGTTCGAGCAGCACGAAGCTCATTTGCTGCACTGTCAATCGACTTTTTTTATCGGGCTGGTCCCATCTGGCAATCTAAAAAAAATGCTTCATTTCGTTACCGCTGTTGTTTGGAAAACGGGTGCCTTTCCACCAGAGATGTGCTGTGCAAATAATTAATGTACACGGGACATATGTAAGTACATACTCGTAGTAGCATATACTCACTATGACGCGCGGGACGGGGTAACAGTAACAGACGTGATTCCATACGGCTCTTGTTTATTTAATTATTTGGACTGTTTTAAATGCAAGTATACATAATAAAATACCATAAACTTGTTCCTAGTTACAAGCTGCAACAAACTGTGCAATTAAAGTGAACAAAAATTGTGTATTATTAGTACAGTGAACATTTGTTTACCTAAATCAGCTGTTGCGATTTAAATCGTTTTGACTGTGAGCAGTGTAGTGTTCGTGCCAGCCGCAGTTCGCTTTAAGGTGACGGGAAGGCGACGCCAATCGATTTTAATTTTTAGCTACTAAATCGGATCTATTTTAAACAATGCACGCCAAAAGTGGCAACTTTTAGCGTGAATCAATTTTTCGCGTACGCGTTGGACCCAACATTTGTGTATGGTTATTTGATAAATAGTATAAGTGATTCGCGAGAGGTTGTAACCCCGAAATTGTTTAAAATAGATCCGGTATAGTAGCTAAAAATTAAAATCGATTGGTGTCGCTAATGGGCCCTACCCGTCACCTTAAGAGTATGCATGTCTTCAGTGTTACAATCTTCTACTATATTTTATAATCTGAAATTGTGACTCTTATACGATTGTATCATGTTATGTGTACCAAATAAATAAATGAATCAGTTATCGGTAGATATTATGTACCTATTTTGACATTCATAAGTGTTCTGTGTGGACCTAAATTGAATAAAGAATTTTTTATCTTTATCTTATCTTTTATCGATAAGCAACACTAATGGGTACCAAATTAAACAAACTTACTATCCCAGGAGTCCCGTCGGCAACCTGTCGGTTTTCGTAGGCGCTAAAGTCCACACAGACCGGGGTGATGTGGGGCCCGTACTGGATCTGCTGGGCCAAGGTGACCAGGGCAATGTCATCTGCGAAGCCCTGGAACTTCGACGTTACATGAAGTTCGAAGATCTAAGGGAAAATAATCATTAATTATAGAGCGGTTTGGCCAAAATAAGTTAATCATAGATTTTTACGTTACGCAAAATTTATTTTTTAGGTAGGTAATGAAATGATTGTTTTATAAAGTTTTAAAGACGACCCGTTTGGAACAGTGGTAGTGAACGCTGCCTTTGACCCAAGGGTTGCGGGTTCGATCCCCGCACAGTACAAACATTTGTGTGTATGAACATGTCTTTTTGTATTGGTCTGGGTGTTTGTATGTATTATAAGTATGTATTTACAAAAGAAAAGTATTATATGTATATGTTTGTAAAGTCACCCAGAGAGCAATGGAGAGATCCGCAGGAGAACTAAGGTTACAGACATAGCCCAAAGGATTACATGCCTCAAGTGGCAATGGGCAGCGCACATAGCGAGGAGAACAGACGGCCGTTGGGGCAGAAAGGTCCTGGAGTGGAGGCCACGCCCAATGTTGGGTCCGTTTTTGTACGCGAAAAATTAATTCACGCCAAAAGTGACCGCTTTTGGCGTGAATCATTTTTTCATGTACGCGTGGGATTCAACATTTGTGCATGGTTATTTAATAAATAGTATAAGTGTTTGCCTAGAGATTGTAATCCCGAAATTGTTTAAAATAGATCCGGTTTAGTAGCTAAAAATTAAAATCGATTGGCGTCGCTAGTGTGCCCTACCCGTCACCTTAATGATAAAAAATAACGGTGTATAAGGAGCAGCTGGCTCTGTGTAAACCAGTCTATAATATACTTACATCGGATCGTTGGACCCCATCATCTTCAGGGCTTAACCACTCTCGATCGACTTTGCCCAGAGCCACTTTGTAGCTGGATAGTGGTGGTTCCGTGAGGTCCCCGTTAAGTCCTTCGATGAAGAAGCAGCGAGCAGCTGAAATATGAGAGAAAATTAAATACCTACTTTATTCCCATTTGCCCCCTTCGAGCTTGCGACCGGGTTGGTTGCGCACTAATTGGTGTTTACCACCCCTGTGGTATTTAGTTTCAATCAATCAAAAAAGTTCCTTATTTGCATAGGCTTGTAAAATATTAGCTCTTAATACCTAGCGAAACTTTGTTACACGACATTTAACTTTGAGTGGGTCCCAAATTAAAGCTCGTGACTGTACACAGCACTTACAAATCGTCATACATTTAAGTAATTTAAAACTATTTATAAGTGCTTACGTATAATTTATATGTTAATACATAATTCACACATGACAATCAACATAGTATTAACTCCCAAAATATCGTAAAATATTTTCGTCATCATCAGCCCATTTTAATCCCCACTGCTGGGGCACGGGCCTCCCTCAATCACATGAGGGGTAATTGCCATACTCACCACGCTTGGCAGACGGGTTGGCGAGGGTTTTGATATAAATTCAGAGTTTTCCTTCTCTGGGTGCTGATGATCATGCCAGCAGCTTTACCTTAGTCGCCTTTTACGACACCTCGGTAAGAGTGAGGTAAAATATTTTAAATCATATTAAAAGTAACATTAAGGCTCTAAATAACTCAAAAAAAGATTTTTTCAGTTGATACTATGTTGATTTATATGTTCATACATAAAATATACTAAAAAAAAAAACAAAATGTGATTCTACCACCGGCTCGGAAAGCTGTTTCTGATCGAGAAGATCCGGCGAAGCAAAAAGGAGAGTATGATTTTGACCTGTACGATTGTATGTAGGGGAAAGGTGTACGAGATGATCCCTGGAGGTAAGATGATCCTTTTTGATTGCCAGATAACTACTAACGCCATCTGTTTTTTTTTTACTTTACTACGGTCTCCCCACTTCACTTTGACCACCGTCAACTGATATGGCGGATTGAACAATTGCAAATTTTTTTGTGTTTAAAACCAAATTTTTCGTGACGGTGATCTAAGGTAAGGGTGACTTTGAATTTATGTCAGAGGTAATCTACGACGTCTAATGCTAAACTGGCTATATCAAGATGTTTGTTAAATGTCATATTTTGCTTTATTATGCCACGATTACTCTTGGCATTATTATAGGTTATGTTATTAAACACAATATAAAAAAACTAGTGTTGGGGTACGATGATCCAAGACATAGTGTACAAGTTGATCCGTGCGGATCATCTTGCACTATAGAGGGATCATCTTTAACCATTTGTATTTTAACTGATTATAGTTTTATATTTGGAGTATTTTGGTATTATTCGTCATTTTTTGTCCAAATTTCCATATTCATATCGCGGAACTACTGATGGGGTTTAATTATGGATATATTTTTGTTGTAGATTATGCCTCGTAATTATAAAAGAAAAACTAATCGCGGCGAGTGGTCGGAGGACTCCATGATCAAAGCCCTAGATGCTGTCATAAATGGATTGCCGTATAGAACAGCTAGTAAACAATTTGATGTTCTAGTCATAACATTAAAAAGGCGAGCTAAGGGCTCAAATAAGGTTGCTGTTGGGGCAATCAAATATTTAGGAGAAAAAAAAAACAGTTTTTACCTTAGAACAGGAACTTTAGCTGGTAAAGCATATTAAAGATATGGAGACCGGGATGTTTGGTTTAACGCGGAAAGAAGGATTGCTCAGTTCTATCACCAGTACCATCTACGAGCTACTTTCGCAACACAAGTGTATCGCCTTCAATTATTGAAGATACTCAACATGCACCATTAACTTTTACGCCCGCCCAAATCCATCCATTACCAAAGATTGTAGGTAGAAGAAGTCACATTAAAAGAAAGCGCATGAATACGTCAATTTTAACAAGCACACCGTATAAAGATTATTTAGAGGAAGAAAGGAATAAGAAGACTGACAAAGAAAACAGAAAAGAAACTAATGCGAAGAAAAGACAATCTCAAAAGAAACAGAAAGGAAAGGGATTAGATAAAGGAATAGGTAAAGGAAAAGGAATAGGTAAAGGAAAAGGAATAGGTAAAGGAATATCAAATAGGAAAACAGAAAACGGTATCTAGTTCATCTGAAGAAGATGAAGATACAGAATGTTTGTTTTGTACGCAAACCTTTGGTAATGATGACAGAGGCGAGGGTTGGGTCAAATGTGTAGTGTGCCAAAGGTGGGGTCACGAGGCTTTTGCTGGTATAGACAGTGATGACGACGAATTCACGTGTGATTTGTGTATAACCACTCCAGGAAAACGACGTTTGTCTCTTTAGTTTTTTTATCTCCAAACATTTTAGAAGAGTTTTCATTATTAATTTAGTATCTTGATCTCAAATTGTCAATTAAGAGAGACTGGTTAATTACTTATATCTAGATTAAGTTTTTTGTTGCCATATTAAAGATATATTTCTTCAATCGTAGTTTTTTTTAATGCTTTTTGCCAAAATCTTACTGACATTCCTAAAACAAGGGCGTGTTGATCCCTAGGATCATCTTGCCCCTTGCGTAGGGACCATCTTGGACACTGGGGTGTACAAGATGATCCTTTCATAGAGTTTTAAAAAAGTGACAAAATATAATAAAATAGCTTACAAATTAACAAGTTTAAGTATGACAATATGTAGAATGATAAATTTACTAGATAATATCCTTTTAAATCGTACCTTAGTTAAGTATTGGATCAGTTACAACAATTTTCCCTTAAGGGGATCAACTCGTACACCTTTCCCCTATGTATGTATGGTTGTTCATCTGTTCTCTTATAACTTCTAAACTAGTTATCATATTTGAACAAATGTTAGAAGCGTCTTGATGATTGTCTTCTTGTTATAGGCGACTTGTAATGACGTCACGTTAAATTGACTACAGCGCCCTCTAGGGGACTTAGAGTAAGGAACTAACAAAAAAATTTGCTTGACGGCACCGTGTGTGGTATCAAATGAAAGAGCTTTTATAGCAAATTTCAAATATGTAATTTTATTTATTCATATTCATTTATTGCATAGTCACATTACATTATTAGGTATATTAGGTCTTAAGTGTAATATTGCGGTATACATGTGACGTCCTGCAAGGACATAGCAATCTCAATAGGTGGACTAGATTATATTTTAAACACATTAATTAATACAAAATAATGAAAAACAAATGATAATTAAATTTACAACACTCAACAAATATGTAGATATTATTATGCTTAATAGTATCACTATTGCAAGTAATAAGTTGCATAGATTCTTATTATATTAAAAACTTACAATTATCCATCTCTGTCATTAAAAAATTCTTCCAAGTTATAATAGCTTTTATTGATCAGGAAAAGTTTTAATTTTTTGTTAAAAATTGAGAATTTTTCTATATTTTTAATATGGTTTGGTAAATGGTTATAAATTTTTATTAGCATGTTATGTGGGCTATGCGAGACTAATTTTAATTTGGAGAATGGTATCTTTAATTTATTTAAGTTTCTGTTGTTTCTTCTATAAACATCCACTGGAGAATATAAGTTTGGGTGTTTTCTGACGAATTTACAAGACTCTAAGATGTACAAGGACGTAAGTGTCAATAGTTGGTGTTTGATGAAGTGGGGTCTGCAGGATTCCATTTGATCGATGTTTACTAAAATTCTTAGGCATTTTTTTTGGGATATAAAAACTCTAATCGCTTCACATGAATTTCCCCACAAAACAATTCCATAGGAAAGCCTGGAGTATGCATAGGCGTAGTAAGCTGTAAGGGCAGTTTCAAAGTCGGTCACTCTTTTTAGGTGTTGGAGCGCGTAAGTAAAAGATGACATTTTATTTAGGAGTTTTTGGATGTGTTGTTTCCAGTTTAAGTGTGTGTCTAACTCTACTCCCAGCAAAGTAGCAGAGTCAACTGTTTTTAGTTTTGTGTTTTTGAAGTTATAAGATATTTTTAGTGCTGTTTTTGGCGGGGCTTAAATTGGATCAGTTTTGTTTTCCTGAGGTTAAGTTTCAGATTGTTAGAGTCTAGCCAATTAACAGTTTTGTCTAGGGTAGAATTTAATTTTTGTTCTAGTTCACTAGTGTTGGAGCAGGATAATAGAATTGAGACATCGTCAGCGAAAATGACATTGTGTTCGTTTAATATGCTTGGGAGGTTGTTTATGTAAATCAGAAACAGGATGCATCCCAGGACACTACCCTGTGGGATAGAGCCAGTAACTGAAACCCTATTAGATCGAATATGTGTAATTTTCCCTGTTTCGAAGTCTGTGTTTTTTATTTCTACGTATTGATGGCGGTTATTAAGGTAAGATTTAAACCATCTGTGAGGGGTTCCTCTAATCCCTGTTTGATATAGCCTGTCTAGAACCATTTCCAAGGACAGTGAGGATATATCTACCCGTTCACAGCACCCCAAAGCACTTCTAGTCAGGATACAAACGCCGCCGCCCACATATTGTTCGCGACAGAAGGATGAACAGACAGTAAAGCCATTTATTTTTAATAGATCAATATTATTTATACTAAACCATGTTTCCGAAATACATAATATATCTAAATTTGGGTTTTCCTGTATTAGAGACTCTAAGAGATGGACTTTATTTCGCAAACTCTGCATGTTCTGAAACATTATATTTAAATTGAAATTAGTTACGAAATGAATAATTTTCCCGTGCGCTTCCTTCCGACGGTCTTCTTATTTCCCCGTTAAATGCTTTCGAGGTGACTCTTTGGGCGGATAATTTATGATCTTGGGTCACATTCAACGATGATTCCGGTAAGGGGATGTACTTCTCACCATTTATAAATAGAGTGTTATTGATGATGTTTGCTCGTCTCCCATCCTGACGGGCCGCAACTAGAGTTTTTATTAATTGATTTCTATTTGTTAATGCTTCCTCAGTTAAATATTCCGAGACTCCTATTCCGGTTCCTTTCAAATAGTGCCCGCTTTGGAGTATGTTCTTTGTAATTCGTTTGCTCAACAGTTCAACCACTATTGGTCTACGGGTGCCTCTTTTACCTATTCTTTTTATGTCTTCTAGGTAGCCCGTGAGGTCCATATTCATAATATCCTGAAAAGCGTAAATTATTCTATCGTGCAATCTGTTGTTATCTTCCCAAGGATGTTCCTCAAAGCCATAAAGTACAATTTTTTTATTGTTAGAGTTTTCTTTTTCGTTTGTATTTGAAGTATGATGGTGATCTGTATAACTTGTAGTGAACTTTTGTATTAATTGCTGTATCTCGTTTAGTTCTTGTTTTAGTTTTTTACTCGTTTTTTCCATAATGTCAATGCTGGATTTCAACATTTTTTGTTCCATGTTTTGATTTTTTTCTTGTAGGTTGATATCTTTACTGATAGAGCTACTTTTGTTCTTAGATATGATAGTTCTTACTTCTGATTTAATTATTTCCCGCATCTCTTCCACCAACTGAACTTTCAGGATATTTAATTTCTTATCTAGTACATTTTCTAATTTCTCCATCGATGGTAAGGCCTTTATATCAATTTCTAAAAGGGAATGGTCGCCTAATTCATTGTTTGAAGGCTGTATTTGGGTGTCTCCCAGAAAGCTAGTATCGTCTTCGTATTGGCATATATTTAAATTGGCAGTGGAGCTTGACTTTTTCCTTTGTGTTACGTTGTTATGGCTAGGAGAAGTATGTTCTTTATTATTATCAGGTACGAAACTACTAGCGGCCAATTTCAGATCTCGAATGGGGGTGTTTGTATTTGTCATTTTCGGCATTTGGCTGCGACAAGTTTGACACAACCACTTTCTTTTACGCTCAGGGGACATAGTATTATTAAATCGTTGAATACTAACGTTAGCGCAGTCTAAATCGTAATTTTCTTTGCATTTGAAACAAGTGAGATATTGTCTAACTGTTATTGTTTGTAAGCAACCACTACATTTTTTTACTGATAGCGCCATCTCTGTACCGGTCTTGTAATCAATACTAAGCTATGCGATGGTGCGAATACGTTTGACGTAGATCCAGATCGATTTCTTTTACTTTGTAATAGTAAGGCGCAAATCTGACAGATGGCGCTGTGACACTATTGTTCACTATCACAATGATTTGACTTTTTGGGTATGTAATAGGTTATGCCGATTAGATGTTTTTCTTAATACAACTTTTCATAACAATCAAGGGTACTCACTTTGGTAATTCTGTTGTCTGTTCTGTTATTTACCGTAACCACAGTTGATTTGTTGCCGATTTTGTTGTGATATTCACAATCTTTGTTTAGGTAAACTTGTACGATTTTCTTCATTAAATAGATTCGAATCACTTGGATAACACTTGTTGTTCTGAGTTGAATCACGAACGTTTATTTTGTGTAATAATACCTTAATTTTATTTTAAGATTTACATAACTAAAATATGTTAAATTTGACTCGGAGACACCTTATCAGCAAAGTAGCTAACTACAAGGTCATACCCGGTGAGAGTCTCACATCACAGCACCGTCTGCTTGTCATGGACCTCTGTGTCAGGCTTAAAAACAAGCGTATCGAGCAGTGCCGACGCCAAATCAGATGGTGAAAGCTTAATGAAGTTACGTCTCAAAAATTCGCCATAGCTGTCGGTGACAAGTGCGCTGGCACACATAACGAATCGGTCCAAGGCTACTGGGATAGGATTCAGACTTCTATCATTGGTGCAGCAAAAGCAGTGCTTGGTTTGTCGAAAGGCGGTCGCAAATGTGACAAGGAGACCTGGTGGTGGAACGACACGGTCCAGAAGGAGATAAGGGTGAAGAAAACCCTCTTTAAGAAGTGGCAAGCGACCAAATCAAAGACCGCGACGCGTATAGGTCTGCAAAATGGGCCACTAAGAAAGCAGTAGCCAAAGCCAGACGAGACCACTTGCAACCGCTATATGACAAGTTGGAATCGTCTGAGGGGCAGAAGCTCATCTACAAGTTGGCGCGCTCCAGGGTCAAAGCTGCACAAGACATTTCACAATGCCGCTGCGTAAAAGACTCTGGTGGCAACCTACTATGCGAAGATCTCGCGGTGAAGGAGAGGTGGCGCTCATACTTCCACGAGTTGCTAAACAAGCAACACAAAGAGGTGCAGCCACCGGAACTCCCTCTGAACCAGGGACTAGCGCCGCCGATAACGTCTGAGGAAGTCCTTAAAGCCCTTCGCCGCACGAAGAACCAGAAAGCTGTCGGATCCGATGGAGTCCCCATTGAGGCGTGGAAAGCGATGGGTCCTCGTGGTATGGGCATTTTAACCTACCTTTACAACCGCATACTCCTCACGGGGAAAATCCCAAACCAATGGAGATTGAGTATTATTGCTCCAGTCTTCAAAGACAAGGGAGCGGCACAGGAGTGCGGAAACTACCGCGGAATAAAGGTCATGTCCCACACCATGAAGCTCTTTGAGCGGATTATAGATTCCAGGATCAGACAGGAGTGTACTGTCTTGTCAATTGTACGTCAGTACGGATTTTGTCCCGGCAAAGGGACCATGGACCCTATTTTTGCCATAAGGATCATCATGGAAAAGTATAGGTTGTAGAATACGCCTCTGCACTTCCTCTTTCTTGACCTGCAAAAGGCCTTCGATTGTGTTCCGCGAGTGATGATCTGGTGGGCTCTTCCTGAAAGGAATTCCTGAAGTGTATATCGACATCATCCGAGACATGTACCACGATTCCGGATCTCTAGTTAGGACTACAGTTGGCGACACCAAACCCTTCTCCATTACTGTGGGCGTACACCAGGGTTCCGTCCTCAGCCCGTTTTTATTTAGCGTGATACTAGACGTTCTGTCAGACAGCATTAAAAATCCTCATGAGCAGCCTCCTTGGGTGCTGATGTATGCTGATGATATCGCGCTGGTGGATTCGGATAAGGGCAGGTTGGTGAGACGAGTTAATGAGTGAAACGGTGGTCTGAAACTTAATGTGGCGAAGACAGAGTACATGGTCAGCGGCTCTTATGATCTCACGTCTGTCCGTATTGGCAATGATGAGGTAGACACGGGCCATTTTAAGTACCTGGGATTGGTACTCCAGTCATCCGGAGACATCGATTACGACGTCAAGGCACGTATTGCTGCCGCGTGGACCAAATGGCGTGAGGTGACAGGCGTCATCTGTGACCCCAAAATGCCGGTTAAGTTAAAGGGACAGGTCTATAAGTCCATTATTAGACCGGTACTTTTGTATGGCAGCGAGATTTGGCCTGTACTTGAGCGACACAAGCAAGAGTTGCATGTCGCGGAGTTGAACATGCTGATGTTGATGTGTGGAGTTACGCGAAAAGACCGCGTGAGAAACTCACGCATACGTGGGAGCCTTCATGTCCGTGACATAGCAGACAAACTACTGGAGTGTCGCCTACGTTGGTACGGTCATGTCCTGCGGAAGCCGGACAGCTACGTGGGAAACAAATGTCTGGCCATGGCACCACCGCCGGGTCCCGGCAGAAGGGGTAGACCTAAAAAGGTGTGGCTTGACATCTTAACGGATGACATGCGTGCTAATAAACTGACCACTACGGATGCACAAGACCGCGCGAAGTGGAGGAGTAGAAGTAGGAAAGCGGACCCCGGGCTCCGAAGCGACAGCTTGGGACGCAACCGGGACAAAACGCTAAGCTAATGATGATGATGATGATGAACTAAAATATGTTAAATAAAAATGATGTCTAAAAACTACTGACCAAATACCGAGGATGGTACATGTCTGTCTAAACAGACATGATACATCCTCGGCCACATCGTCACTTTCCATCAGGTGAGATATTGGCCAAATGTCTGACTATTCTAATAAAAAAAAGTTCTCACCCGTTATGACGTATTTAGGGCTGACAAGGGATCCACCACAGATCTGTTCGTACGAGCCCTTTTCCATCCTATAAATGACAGCATGCCACGGCACTTGCTTCACTGGTTTTTCCCCATACGGATCACCTGGTATTACGCCGCATTCTGAAAACCATGGGGCGATGAGCAAAATTTGAGCAATACGGAAAGGAATATCATCCCCTATGCAGGGGCGGCTTTAGCCCAAGAAGCGCCCGGGCGCAATCAATATCCTAGCGGTCTCTTGTTTCAAAATGGACAACATTTCAAAATTGCTAAGCTCTGAAACAAAAAATACCAATTCTTTGTTTACTTTTCCGCTGCTCGAATATATATTTATTCATTTTTTATATTGCTTATTTACTGAGAAAAAAATTAAAAACTAAAAAACGTAAGATGACGTCATCGGACGGCAGAATGTAAAATATTTCTTTGCTTAGCACATTATAGTTTTAAATTTACGAAATGCCAAACCCATGACATGTAACTGTAAAAAAAATGTTGACACTAGTATTATTTACCTTTGACAGTAGTAGGTACCTTTTTTTTATCAAAACAATGATAATCAAAGGAATATCGCTGTATTCAGCCGTCCGATGACGTCATTTGGCGCTTACGTCTATTTAGAATAAAAAGAATTTCAATAATTATTTTATGCATGAAAATGGACAAATTTTGAAAAAAGAAAAAATATGGGTCTGTTCATTTTATGTCTATTTTCATATAAAAAAGCAATATGGACATGTTAAAAATATGAAATGCTGTCCATTCTCTAGCAAAATAGAATACTTACAACATTTTTGACTACCTATGGGCAGTCGCTTCATTGTAATTATTAGACATCCCGAATCCTATATCATGGTCCAAGCGTACCGGCTTCGAAGTGACAGACATTGGACGCAACTGAGAATCGCACGCTAAGATGAGGAGAACGGTTAGTACTCGCGCCCGCTCCTTGCGGAGCGTTACAGTGGAGGCTCTATGTGTAGCGAGCGGCTCTCGGCGCCCGGGTGCACCGCACCCCCTGAACTATTATAGGTAAAGACGCAGGGGCCCCTATGTCAAAGTAGGTAGTATGGTCAAACCTGTCACACAGCTGGCGATGTAGTCCCAAGAGCCGTTGAGGCATTTCATGTTTCTAAGCTCACCACGGTTGTAGTCGGGGTGGCATTTTGGCCTGACTTCGGTGCCTGTGGGCTGAAAATGTTTAGATCAATAAGTAAGTGTCAATATTTGAATTTGATGATCGAGCGATGGTGGCACAGCGACTAAGAATGTGCGCTATTAGAACTGAAGGTCGTTTGACCTGATAACTAGACGTGTCACTGATTCATATCAGTAAAGGAACTCTTACTGAAATCACTTAGTGATCCGATTCAGCCAAACTATAGATACACTGTTCCGAATCTAGAGATTCGGAACAGTGTATCTATAGTTTGGCTATAGTCTTCGCACCGAATGTATCAATAGACTTAATTGGATCTTGATCAGAGTTGGTCAAACGGTACTCGGTGGTCAACTCGCTCACTGATACGAATGAGAAGAATGAAATGAATGATCCAAGTGAGTCGAGTGATCTGAATGAACTGAATGATTCGAATTCAAAGCGAAAGAGTAAGCCGTGGGCTGTTCGGGGTGAATCGGTAGCCGTCTTTCCACTTATTACGAGGGGAAAAGAAATAGGTATATTAATATGGCACAGCAGGATGGGATCAATGATTCATTCGTAACAAAATCAATTACTCGCCCTCTGCTTTAGAATTTATCTGAGAGTCGATTTCCAAATGAATCGTTTAACTGTTCCAATGTTTTGAATGAAACGTTTTTGCCAGGTCTACATAACGCACCCTGTTTTTTTTTTCAAATCAATGTGCGTATCTATACGAAGTCATCGCGAGGAAAGCCAGATGATTCACAAACTGATATATACGGAATATAAAGTTCCATGAGTGTCGCACTATATTAGACCGTCATCCATTTACATGATGAATATGGATCGACAGTTCAGCTGATTCCAGGTTGTTCCTGGAGTATAGAGGTACGAAATTATCTGCAACTTACTTCAATAGGATTACATATACGAGAGCCACCTCCTGGTTGTGAGCAGATGAACTCCAGACTTGGGTCTTTTTTGAGGCGGCAGTAAGCTGAAATTGAAGATCAAAGTAAGTAATATAATAGATTCTTAAAGTATTATTTTATTTGTGCTTAATAAATATTACGTCAATGTAAATACAATTAAGTTACATTGTGCAATCAAAAATTTAGATATTATCTAATATTATAAAACAGTGGACCAAATTTACAACCCTATGGTACTCGCTAAGAAAAAATATCTTGAAAGCTTTCTAATACTCACGAACACATGGACTGGGTGGTTCAGACCATACTCCATCGAAGCATATCCTTTTTTTGTTATTGTCAAAGATTGCATACCCAGAATAACAGACAACAGAGTAATCGACGGAGTCGAAAGCTTGTCCCGGTTTCGCGTCGGGATAACCGTTCACTACGTATATGCCGTGATCTGGGTATGGCGGAAGTATGCATTGAGATGTCCTGTGGAGAAAAGGTACACAAGATGATTAAAATTTTAGCAAAATGTGGTGGTATAGAAGCAAAATAATCAACTGACAATTCTAACTATTTACGTCGGAAAAGTGATGCACAAAAACTGACGCTACAAATTATGATAGTGAATGTATTTACAAATATAGAGACTTTAGTTGTTGATGCTGTCTAAGGGATGCGAAGGTCAGACGGCAGTCGATTCATTGTAATTCCACTGACCACCAGGCATCCCCAATCCAGGATCATGGTCCAAGCTTACCCTGGGCTCCGAAGCGACAGCTTTGGATAAGCAATAAGGAAATTACACGCTAAGATGAGGAGCAGTTGATTCTAATCATTAGTGACGAATGAATGTTTCCAGATCAGTAAAACTACCACGTGTGACTTTGAATTCAGTAAAATCGAAATAGAACTGTAAATCCGATGAATTTTGCAGCTTTAAACATGTTTAAGCACATAAAATAAGCGTAGTGTTGGACGCCCTGCGACAAGATGGGATGATGACATTTCGAAGGCTGGCTGGTGTGGGCTGGATTAGAGTGGCCGAAAATCGGGAGCAGTGGCATGCATTAGGGGAGACCTATGTCCACGAGTGGACGAGTGTGGGTTGCTGATGATGATGATGGAAGCACACAAAAAACTTACTCTTCAGGTGTTGTCTCCGTAGTAGCTGAAACTTGGCACAGTGCATCTGATTCGTCGGAGCCGTCATGACATTCCTTTATCTGGAATATAAAACATCTTCTATTACATTTTTTTTATAAACAAGATACATTGTAGCTAAGTATAGACAACGACAAAGCCTATTAAACACATGCGAGATGTAATCGACACCCAACACAATCTAATGGTACCGAACGGAACTTGTAAAATTGTGAAGAAACAGGTACCTTCACCTACATTTCGGATAGTTTCTGAAACGTGTTCTTAACCAGGATTAAGAACACGTTTCAGAAACTCTGGTTCCTCTGCATAGGGATTGCGAAGGTTAGATGGCAGTAGCCTTGTAATTACACGTTACTACACGTTACACAATAACACATACACGTTAGGTACACAAAATACACTTGACAAGCGTCCGTGGCACTCACTCAGCTGGTTTTACTGAAAACCAGCGTCATGGCCTTTGTCTGGGCTGTGACTTAAGCTGAGTGAGGGCCATTTATACTAGACGTCATAACACATCATAATATTCATTTGGCACTGTCTGGACATGATTGAATATAGTTTTGTTTTTTCTTCCTTTTCTTTTATTTATATGTAATTTTTGATTGTTTTATGTTTTGTTTTCTGTTTGTGCCAATTTGTGTTCTGCTTACAACTGCTATAAGTTCTGTGTTGTGATGTCTATAATAATAAATATTTTCTTTCTTCTTTCTTTCTTTCTTTCTTTCTAATTATCAGACTTCACAAATTCTGGCACACGCTCCAAACTTACTACCAGCTCCGATAGCTTTAGATGCTGCTGAGAATAACACGCTGAGATTAGGTCTCGTCGCCAATCACTTTCTTGGACCTGTGTTTGTACTTGCTATTCACGCACAGGGTATTTAATAGTAGGCACGCATCGTCATCATGTTAGGGCTTTGTCTTTACGTCCCAAGCTGCCGCTTCGGAACCTGGGGCGCTTTGTTTTTCACATAGCTGTCCGGTTTGCGCAGGACACGACCGTACCAACGTAGGCGACTCAACAATAGTTAGTTTGTTATCACGGATATGAATGCTGCCACGGATGAGTGAGTTTCTGACGTGGTCTGTCCGCGTAACTCCACACATGCACCGTAGTAAGTATATTTATTTCCATGACATGCAAACGCTGCTTGTGTCGCTTTTTTAGGCGTGCTCCAGAGTCATTTCAATTAGTACTTTTTTCCTCTGTATGGGAAAAATAGTTCAACAGTTTTTGTTAGATGGAGCTTGTAAAAAGCAGATGTAGCTTTAAAAAGCAATCAAGCAGATGGTTCGGCGTTGTTTCGGTAGATGTCACTGTGCATTTTTACATCGTGCTAGTAAAGCGTGTTTCCGGAAAAATTACCTCAAGCCGCCTGCCCACATTAGCAATTTTAGACAAGCATGGGAAATTAACCAGTGATCTAGAAGATTTTGGGAAGTTTGTATATAGCAAATAAAATTTCTGATATTTTCTTTAATCGCCTCCCTGACTACATAGCCGTTGGATTGTGCATTCTGTTTTCTCTAGATGGCGCTATCACTGGCTAACCAACTGATGCCTCAATCTCAGTATATCCTCTAACTCAGGAAAAGAAATCACCTTCCCATACAAAAGTAATCAGCTGATTGGTGCAAATCGTATGGGGAGGCAAATATTTTTTTGAGATTAGACCCTATGTTGCTTAGAGATAAAGTCATAAATTGAAAATTTAAAAAAACCCCGACACAACTAAAGCTCTTTCATTTGATACCTATATTGAGGCAGTTGGAACAACAAATAGGTTATTCGTCATTTTCTGACGGCGGCCATCTTGGATTTGAAATTTTTTACAATTTTTTTTTTCAATTCAATTCATTTTTATTTGCATTAAACACAGTATATACAAGATCTTATAAATTACATAAGTTCACATGTTTAGCCAAAATGTATAGCATGCAAATATTTAATAAAGTCACAGTTTTCCATCCAAGAAATCTCTTATGTCATAAAAGTTATACTTGTTGAGAAACATTAACAATGATTTTTTGAATCTGTTTGTATTAAAAACCTTCATCTCGTTTGGGATCTTATTATAAATCTTAACACACATAGCGAGACAGTTTTTTCTATATTTTTCCGACAGAGAAATTTCATTTAAAACAAGCCTTTGAAGGTTTCTTTTCAGTCTCGAGTTTACATCACATGCTTTTCTAAACATATTCTGTTACTCCAACCCTTTTATATGATACCCATATTGTGGGAGTTGTATTAAAATATAAAATCCAAATCTTTGTGACGGCGGCCATCTTGGATCAATTTTTATCCAACATAGCTAAGAACACTTCCTCCTTATTCATCTTTCAAACAAAAGAAACAAAATCAAAATCGGTTCATTTGTTCGGGAGCTACTATGTCATAGACAGACACACAGACACGTCAAACTTATAACACCCCGTCGTTTTTGCGTCGGGGGTTAAAAAATGTTTGTTATCATCAGTATAATGCCTTCATAATTATGTACTTACATTAAGTTAAGTTAATTAGCTCATATTTTAAAAATATATGTTTTCGTATTTTTATTTCGTAATTATAAATGTAATGTAAGGTGTTCTTATTAATGCTAGCTAAACGTTTATTTTTTTCGTAAAGAGGTATGTATGTCATGATATTATCAGAATCATAAAATTGGGTAACTGGGTCAATGTTCATGTCATAGGCAAGCAGGTTATTTGTATTTATTTAGTTAGTTTATATTATTTACATGCGCGTAAGATTAGTTAGGTAATTTGGCATTTATTATTAGTTCCTATCTATATTTCAAATGATCTGTTTAGTTTTCACTGAAAATGATCTTTATCTAAGTTATTTTATTTTATACCTATTTATATTATTTATTATATACCTAATAGCATAGCGTAGAGTAATATTAAGTTAAAGTTGTAATTTATTGTTTTTACCAATAACGGACCTATTTTTTAGCCTGCAACACAGGGTATCCTAGTTCAGGCAAAATGTCAAATATAAGTACTAATATGTAAGATTATGCCCATAAGTTTGTAATAGATTTAAGTTATTTGCAATAAATATTTTATTATTTATTTATTTATTCGATACGAATGCGTGCTCACCCCATTACATGCAGCTCCTTCGTCGACGCAGCCGCCGTACGCGCAGCGGAAACTGTTCGCCGGGCAACTGTTATTGTGGCAAGTGCGGAACGTCTCGTCGGAACCGTCTGCGCAGTCCTTAACGCCATTGCAGATCTTGTAGTGTAGTATCTCCTCGCCGTTGAAGCATTTGAAGATTTTCCTGTAAAAGTATAATAATAAATCTTCGTCCTGACCAAAGCCAAAACAATTGATTTTCTATTGTATCTGCTATCTGGGCAGATTGAAGAAATATATTAAGGTGACGGGTAGGGCACACAAGCGACGCCAATTGATTTTAATTTTTAGCTACTAAACCGGATCTATTTTAAACAATTTCGGGGTAAACACGCACGCACGCACGCACTCACGCACGCACGCACGCACGCACGCACGCACGCACGCACGCACGCACGCACGCACGCACGCACGCACGGACGCACGCATTCACGCACGCACGCACGCACGCACGCACGCACGCACGCACGCACACACACACACTACTACACTGTGTACTGATTACATTTAATTATAATATTTTCTAAAACTTGCTATAGTAATAAGCCGCACACCTGGTAAATCAATCTGATATGATTCCCACGAGACAGGCTTCGCCTAGTGTGGGAGTCAATGTATTACTGTAAGCTGTTTTAAACTTTTTTGGTAAATAAAGATTTTTTTTTTTTATAGACTTGGCCAAAACTCTCCATACAAACAGCGACGCGAGGCGTGACGTCAGCCCTTACCAGTTTGTGCGCATCGCGAGATAGCTTTGTTCGATAGCTATATGAAATAGTGCGTTTATGAAAATGGTTTCTTAACAAAAGTTGCTACAAATTGAATAAGATATCGATTGCTATATAAATATTTCGTAAATTTAAGACTTAAAATTTACTTGCCTATCTTTGCCTTTAAGGACTCATAACAAAAATAATACATAAGGTTTCAAGCTGAAATTTTGTACATAGCTCCTTTCGATCGTTATTTCTCAATGCTATTTAAAAAAAACTGCCAATCTCTGACCTAGTACACAAGCCTATTGCACATTATTTAATTATACATTTTACTGGCTGTGTGCTACTAGACTTCTATTACGGAGCTCTGTGCGGCTCGGCTGTATGTGTAGGACTGAATCCTAGGCAAAGAAGGAAGATCGATAGAATTCTGTGACCGAAAAATTTAAATTTAGATTATGAGTGGCTAGTATGTTACAGGTGTACCACGTTTATAAGTTACATCGGCAAAATTCGTCTACGCAGAAGAGCAAGTTAAATCCGATTCATTACGATTGCGAAAGCAGTTAAAATGTAGACCTTATTGCGTTACATTAAGATTGAATACAATAAATCCAGAGAGGAATGCTATCTCTCTCTTAACCGCACTCGCTCCGAACATGGCCCTGACGCATCAACCAATAAGAAATTGTAATTTTAGCCTCGCGTAAATGGAGCGTTTTGATTGGTTAAGATTTGGCCGCAGTTTTCGAAAATAATACTTCTGCGCAGGTGCATTGGTGTAACTTATAAAATTGGTAAAACTGTACAAGTATCGATCTCGGCACATTTCAGGGTGATTGACAGAGACAGGCGTACGGGAGAGGCCGTATCTCTCTCTTGAACGCACTCACTCAGAATGTGGCGCTGACGCAACAACCAATAAGAAATTGTAATTTTTGGTGCGCGTAAATGGAGCGTAGTGATTGGTTAAGATTTTGCCTCAATTTTCGAAAATAATTCTTTTACCCTTGTTTACCTTTGGACCGTCCTTATGTCTGTGGCACAAGTGCTATTTTTCCACTGCAGGGGGGTAACTTGATCTGACACTGACTCTACATTGATGTAATAGTAAAACTGTACGTAGGAATAAGAAAGGAGTTTCCCGTCACCATGGAGGTCGAACCATTATGAAGACGGAAACGACACCGTTACAGGCTAATTCCATACCTCACTTCTTCCTCCTTGCAAGCCTGCATGCTGTAGGCATCTCTAAACCCTCGAGCCTTAGAGAGATAGTCCAACGCGCTGACGGGGTACTCCAGGGGGGATAGGGTCGCTGACTTCATCCCCATCACTGTGGTCAGTGCGCTGTGCCAGAACCCCTCGTTTTCCTCAGGGCTGTTCAGTAACTTTATCAGCTTGTCCACGGCTAGGAATTTGGTGCTGGAAAGGAAAATGAAAAGTGATAGGTTACCTAACCTAAGTAAGACTTAAAATTGAAAATTAAAAAACCCTCGACGGCGGCCATCCTGGATTTGAAATGTGTCACAATAAATATATTCTGCTACTCAATCCCTTTTATATGATACCCATATTGTGGGAGTTGTGTTAAAAGATACAATCCATATCTTTGTGACGGCAGCCATCTTGGATCGATTTTATCCAACATAGCAAAGAACGGGGAGTGTTCTTTGCTATGTTGTGTTGTATTTATCCTTATTCATCTTTCAAACATAAAAAAAAAACAAAATAAAAATCGGTTCATTTGTTCAGGAGCTACGATGCCATAGACAGACACACAGACACGTCAAACTTATAACACCCCGTCGTTTTTGCGTCGCGGGATGAAAACCAAAATGAAGTCCTGTTATAAGCCCAATCTCGGGATCGTGCCACTTATCATATCATCATAGATTATTCATGTTTGTTTTATTTTTGTTGTTGTCCCTTGTTATTTTTCACATCAAAATTAATTTCGTCACTCAAGGTCCAAACTGAAAACCAGAGCAGCAGCGGCTCCAAACCGCTGCAACACATGCCGAGCTTGGACCTTGTTGACCATTTAACTTTGTTCCTTTTTTTCTTCCGTGGTCACTAGTTTATGTAGGTAATAACTTATTCTATTTGTTTTCTTTAACTATTTCTTCAATACGTATTACTGTAAATATCTCTTTAATGTTATGTGTCATATCCCTGTAAATCTTGTACAACCCGTGCGGATAAAGAATGGGATCAGAAATGGCGGCGCATCTATTCACAATTCTCGCTCGCACACTCGCGAGTATAGACGCAAATAGTGTGCGAGCGAGAAGTAAATAGATGAGCCGCCATTTCTGATCCCAGTCTTTATCCGCACAGGTAGTATGTGGTCAATAAATTGTTTACTTACTTTACATTGACGACACTATCGATTAAATCGATACTGGAATTAAGTCGATCTTATCGATTAAAATCGATTAATTTGCAATTATTTCTAGATATAATCGTCACTCAGTTTATCATCAGCCCATTTAAGTCCCCACTGCTGGGGCACGGGCCTTCCTCAATCACATGAGGGGTAAATGCCATACTCACCACTTGGCAGACGGGTTGGCGAGGGTTTTGATATAAATGCAGAGTTTTCCTTCTCTGGGTGCTGATGATCATGCCAGCAGTTTTACCTTAGTCGCCTTTTACGACACCTCGGTAAGAGTGAGGGTGGCCTATTCTACTCTGCCGGGGACCACACTCAGTTTATACCTTCTTGAAACGACAGCAGGCCAGGGCTGATGCAGCCACACGCAGTTCTCGGTCGTGTTGGCGATCGCCTGCGAAGTGTAGTCGGGGCAGAGCAGGGCATACTTGCTAGGATTTAGTTTTTGCCCTTTTTGCGTGGACAGGAGCTGAAAAAGGGAATATTTTAACGTGAGTGTACTTATGAACATGGATAAGACGAAAATCATGTCGAACTTCCATATAAGATATTTAATAAGCTACCACAAAATAGTCATTAACCTATCACTGGATAAGTTTAAGTCTCTTATAAAACCTGCCTAATGAAGAAAGGTAACTGTAGTGTACAAGACTATTTAAATGATAAGGATTCTTGGTCATGTTAATTGATTAATCTTTTGAGTTGTTATTCATAGTAGTCTATTAACTTTCATAATTGTATTTTTTTTCTCTCTTCTCAATTGAAACTCTGTAACATCATCAATATTTGAAAAGAGTAACTACTGAGTTTCTTGCTGGTGTCTTCTCAGTAGAAATCGACATTCCGAACCAGCGGTAGATAATATGTACTATTTTGACATTCATAAGTGTTCTGTGTGGACCTAAATTGAATAAAGAATTTTTTATCTTTTTTTATCTTTATTCATACCCACTCCTGTAAAGGTTGGAAGCTCTAGACTGGAAGTCGTGGACGAGTATATTTACCTGGGACAAAAAGTTCAACTTGGTAAGTCCAACTTCCAGAAAGAGGTTGATCGACGAATCCAACTCGGCTGGTCTGCTTACGGGAAGTTAGGCATCATATTTTCGGCCTCTACATCTACCTCAGTGCCTCAAGACGAAAGTCTTTAATGCGTGTGTATTGCCAGTGATGACATACGGAACAGAAACGTGGACACTTACAATGAGTCGCTTAAGAAGGCTCAAAGTCACGCAGAGAGCAATGGAAAGGGCTATGCTCGCAGTCTCCTTGCATGATCGTATCAGGAATGAGGAGAACCAAGGTAAAAGACATAGCGCAAAGAATTGCATGCCTCAAGTGGCAATGGGTGGGGCACATAGCGAGGAGATCAGACGGCCGATGGGGCAGAATG
Organism: Marasmia exigua; assembly: GCA_019059595.1. Lineage (NCBI taxonomy): Eukaryota > Metazoa > Arthropoda > Insecta > Lepidoptera > Crambidae > Marasmia > Marasmia exigua. Next base: position 39,245 of record JADPWL010003268.1, read on the forward strand.
ATCCTCGAGTGGAGGCCACGTGTAGGAGGTCAAAGCCGTGGCAGCCCCCCCACAAGGTGGACCGACGATCTGGTTAAGATCGCGGCACGGGACTGATCTGTGTGGAGATCATTGGGGGATGCCTATCTCCAGCAGTTGACGTTTATTGGTTGAAATGATGATGATTATGAGTCAGTTTCAATTAGGCAGAAACAACTTCGAGAGAGAAGCCAATAGAAGAATTCAGCTAGGCTTGGCAGCATTTGGTAAACTTCGTCAAGTCTTCTCGTCACCCATCCCTCAAAGTCTTAAGTCGAAAGTCTTCGACCAGTGCGTCCTTCCGGTCATGACTTACGGTGCCGAGACGTGAACACTCACGGCTGGACTAGTCTACCGGTTCAAAGTCGCTCAAAGAGCTATGGAAAGGGTTATGCTCGGAGTATCTCTGAAGGACCGCATCAGAAATGATGTAATCCGACAGAGAACCAGAGCCACCGAATTAGCAAACTGAAGTGGCAGTGGGCTGGTCATATTAGCCGCAGAACTGACAGCCGTTGGAGCCGTAAAGTTCTTGAGTGGAGACCGCGACTCGGTAAGCGTAGTGTAGGACGCCCTGCGACAAGATGGGATGATGACATTCGAAGGCTGGCTGGTGTGGGCTGGATGAGAGTGGCCGAAAATCGGGAGCAGTGGCGTTCATTAGGGGAGACCTATGTCCAGCAGTGGACGGGTGTGGGTTGCTGATGATGATGATGATGAGTCAGTTACATTGCAATTA
>JADPWL010003267.1:0-14341 GCA_019059595.1 Marasmia exigua
ATGGTCGTAACCTTAGTTCTCCTGCGGATCTCATCATTTCTGATGCAATCACGCAGGGAGACTCCGAGCCACCTGTGCTCCGAGCATAGCTCTCCATTGCTCTCTGGGTGACTTTGAACCTCCTTAATCGGCACCTTGTAAGCGGCCACGTTTCAAAAAAAAAATTTTTTTTTTATTAGAATACACATTTGGCCACAATCACACCTGATGGTAAGTGATGATGTGGCCGAGGATAGATATCAACTATATGTTGTGTAATCAGATTGAAAATGAAAAGTGTTTACTCTACATCAAGAGAGCGATATTTCCTTATCATTATATTATGTAAAATAAGGTAGGTAAATATACGATAAACTATGATGACAGCCCATGACTAAATGATACAGGACAGGGGTTACCTAACAATTAAGTAAGTAAATAGTGGAAGAGCCACGCTTCGGCATGAATGGGCTGGCTCGACCGGAGGAATACCACGTTCTCACAGAAAACTGGCGTGAAGCAGTGCATGCGCTGTGTTCTGCTGCGTGAGTGAGGGAGAAGGGGGGTTAAAAGGTAAGCAGCGCACTTATGATATTACAAGTGTTGCAGGTGTCCATGGGCGGCGGTAATCGCTTACCATCAGGTGATCCGTCGCCTCGTCTGCTACCTACATTGTGTATCTGTGAACATTTACATCCCTTTAACCATATGTTCTACCAACCATTCTGAGCAACATTTGTTATATGACTTTTCGAAATTCGTCGAAAATTTTTTCGTCTCCCCATACAAAATGACCAAGTAGACATACAAAGTCTCCGACTTTGTATGAAAACTTGAATTTTTTTATGCGAATTTCTAAAAGTCATAGAACAAAATATGTTGTGTGGTTGGTACAATAAATGTTCACAGATACACCCTGTATATCATAAAAAAATAGGTATTATGACAATGAATTCTCAGCAAATTGCGCATCTATCCTGAAATAGAAACTCAACTCTACCTATTACTAAATAATACTTACACCTAGGAAGTGTAAGTATTGTAGCTACATAGTTTTTTAGATTTTCGCGTTGCATTATAACTATAATGTCAATTATATCTACTGGAAATGGGAGTTAATCATTGGATGGAACTACATGACCCGAAAATCCTCTCCACCGATCGTCATTATCATACCAGGATAGTACGTGAAGCGATTGAGATCAAGAAGTATAAAACTTTCAATCGGGAGGATGGATATAAAATATCATCGACATGGAATCCAGTAATTAACAAGTGTAAACCCCGTGCTAGGCCGTTACTAACGCAAACAAACACCGATACTGTTAGTGTAGTGTGTCGGAGTAGCTTCACTGACAATTCATCTAGTGGCGAATTAATATAAAAAAATGTGAGGGTGCCCGAAAATTCACAGCCCGGCCCCAGCAGACGACGCCGTGCTCCGCCAGTCCGCTCGTGACCACGGCTGCTGTAACGTAGCCGAAACGTCGAGCCAAATATGTGAGTACACAATTTTGTTTCACATAATAAATATCGTGTTAATCCCCGTAATATACATTATTGTAGCTACCTCTGGAAGCTCGTATTTCTACCATTACCTCGGCGGTGAGCGAAAACTTCGTGAGGAAACCTGCACGTTTCGGATAGTTTCTGAAACGTGTAACCATGATTCAGTTGGTCTGGTTCCCCTGTTACAGGATTGCCAAGATCAGACGGCGGTGGCTTTATTGTAATTACTTACCAGAAGACCTAATTTTGATTTACTCGTATGACTTAGCATCGAGACGAGCGCACGATTTCTACTGATTTTCCTTCGACATACGAAATTCCGCATTTTTGAATCTTTCGTCTGCAACGAGTCACCCCACCCACTCGCACAGAAGCGAGCGGTAGAAGCAAAGAGTAGTAGAAGCAACGTCAAGATAGTTGTCAATAGCAACAAGCATACACAAAATATATATTTTTTTAATTATGGCTGCTACGGTGTTGCCCACGGCGAACCCTTATACTCTGCCAATGTCGAGCGATTATAGAGGCACGTTTTAATGAGAAATTGAGCAGTGTAAGGATATTTTACTCTTGATTTTTATTTCTTAATTGAGGGTTACACCACCTAAAACAAAATAATAAAACGTATACAAACAAACAAACATATATACAACACAACATTATGAGGGAGATTCGGTTAAAATATTATAAATTTCAAAACTTTGATTAGACTGATTTTGACAGGTGACATTCATAGTTTTTTGTGACAAAAAAGCAAAGATTTTCACATTCAGCCAATAATCTATGGTTTTTGCGTTCCGTTTGCAATGCGGAAGTTATCGGTTCTTATAAAACTGCATGGAAGGGTTAGAATGTCAATTTACTGAATTATATTGGCAACATTGCAATCGAATGTTTCAAAAATAGGGAAAATCGGCTTCATGCGACTTAGATAGAAGGCGAATGTGACTTACGTCCGCATGCGACGACGCTAAGTCATGAGAGTGAATCAAAAATAGAACTCCTGACTCCCCAAATCCTGAATTATGGTACAATCGTACCCTGGGCTCTTTAGCTACAGCTTTGGATGCAACTGGGAATTAAACGCTAATAAACATGTGTAACAGGCCGTGTGGTCCCCGGCAGAGTAGAATAGGCCACCCTCACTCTTACCGAGGTGTCGTAAAAGGCGACTAAGGTAAAGCTGCTGGCATGATAATCAGCACCCAGAGAAGGAAAACTCTGCATTTATATCAAAACCCTCGCCAACCCATCTGCCAAGCGTGGTGAGTATGGCAATTACCCCTCATGTGATTGAGGGAGGCCCGTGCCCCAGCAGTGGGGACTTAAATGGGCTGACGATGATGATGAAACATGTGTAACTCTCTACTGAAACGACTCAGTGATCCGACTCAGCCAAATGATACACTGTTCCGAATCTCTAATGTTCGCTCCGAATGTATCATTCGACTCAAATGGATCTCGAGTCCGAGTGAACCGAATGATCCGAATGAGCTGAATGAACCGAGTGAGCGGAATGAATCACGGATGAGAGTCGATGTTCTAAATGAAGCGTTTCACTGTTCCGCATCTCTGCACTGATCCAGATGCAAATGTTCCAATCTTTTTAAAGATTGGTTTTTGCCAGGTCTACACGCTAGGATGAAGAGAACTAATGTGCTAAATGACTAGCTTCTGTTGGCCTCCGAGATCGCGCAAGATGGAGAAAACACAAAACAATTTTTGAATTAAAGTTCTTAATTATGAATAAGTAAAAAACACCTAAAAATTTCATCTCGTATTCAGGCGGGACTCTAATTTTAATTTAATTAAATTAATTTCTAATTAATTAATAAATTAATTTCAAATTAATTTAATTTAATTAAAATTAGAACATTCACTCATTCAGTAATAGAACATTCACCCGAATTGTAGAAGGTGTGGGTTCGAGTCCCGCCTGAACACGAGATGAAATTTTTAAGTGTGTTATTTACTTAAGAATAAATTGCAAAACATTGCAATAAAAAATATCTACTTAATATGAATGTTATAACTTTAGTTAGTAATCAGCTAAGTTTTCATTTTTTCATATGTAATAGGTGGTAGACGAGCAGACGGATCACCTGATGGTATGCGATTGCCACCGTCCATTAACACCCGCAGACACGAGTGGACTTTAAAACCCCCTTTCCCTCGTATTGGGCTTCCTGTACCTTCACTGTCTATAAGGCATCCGCGGAAGATCAGCGTTGTGTGCGCACCTTTGTCATTATGCTGTGCGAAGGCCTATTTAGGTGCCTACGGTTTTTTTTATACATTTTAAAACTGTATTGTAAATATTTAAGGTGTCTAATAATAAATTCTCTTATCTTATCTTTCCTAATCATTGTCATGTCTCTCTAATCACTTGACATTGGCGTAAACATGCGCGCCCACTGAGCATAGACTGAGTCCGCGTCACGAAGCGCGCGGCCGAACACAGAACTAAAATTTGAGGTTCCTTGTTCCCATAGCAACAAAGCTCAAATTTGAATGTTGACGTGACAGAAGTGGCGCCAATCACGGGTTTATTTGGCGCGAACTCTACATCGTTATTTTTTATCGTTTTTACATCCCGAACACCTCATAATATGTCTCGTGAATAAAGTCCATTTAGTATGTAAGATCAACAAAATAAGCGAAAAAAAATCATCTGTTCCATTAATTATTGCCGGGTTGATATTCTATTTTGTATGGAACAGCCATAACTGACTAACTAGGTTGACGCAGCGACATAAAGTGTAGTGTAACATAAAGTGTAAGTGTAGTAAATAATTTCAGCAGAGACAATTTTCTTGTTTCGTACTTTTCAGAGCGTGTTTTTTTGGTAGTCGGGTTTTAGTTTTTAAACTATATTTTTCATGTCATAACTAAGTATGTACCATGTATTGGGCAAATAAATGATTTATGATAATGACACATGAATCGAAATTCTAAGATCACGACTGTCATAAGTTTACTAGTGAATATCACATCTACTGAGTCCAAAAAAGCGTCCAAAAAAATCATGAGGCAACGTGTAGCCCAATTCTCGTGGTCGTGACATTTATTTTCATACGACATATATCACTAAAACATAGTTTTTTTGAATGGTTTTCAGTTGATATCCGCCATGTTTTCAAAATATCTCGATCACTAACAGATCTGACACAACAAGTCTTCAAAATTAGGGTGTTTTAAAATCTAATAAAAAGTAGCGCCATCACCTTTTCGCCTCATTCAAAAAGTAAAAAAACTAAAACCCAACTACGACAAAAAACGTCGCTGAAAAAGTATAAAACAAGCCTTCGTTGTCAATTTATGCAATATTCACTATGTAGAGATAAAATTTCATGTTTGGAAATCCGCAGTCACACGTTGTCAAAGGGTAGTATATTTAACGTGTGACTACGCCTTTCCAAACATGAAATGTTATCTCTACATAGTGAATATTGCATAAATTGACAACGAAGGCTTGTTTTATACTTTTTCAGCGACGTTTTTTGTCGTAGTTGGGTTTTAGTTTTTTTACTTTTATTTTATTTGTACTATTTTGGTGTCCAAGTGCTAGTAATATATATATATTCAAAATGTACAAGTCAAGGGCTTTCAAATGATACCAAACACGGCATATTTATCATAACTTTATTTTTTTACTCTGTATGTTTTGTCCGCTAGAGGGCGCCACATTAGATTTTGTGAAACTTCATATAGCCTATAACCAGTGGACGATCAAGACGCTTATAATGATATGTCATTTGTCGAATTCTGATAAGTAGTTAAGAAGTTACGTGGAAACAGATGAACATACATACATACATACATACATACATACATACATACATACATACATACATACATAGCCTGTCAAAATCATAACCCTCCTTTTGCTTTGCCGTAGTCGGGTAAAAATGGAACAATAAGTCAAAAATAAATTATTTTCAACACAACAAAGGGTAACAATTTATTTATCTCGACGAATGACAATTCATTGGCCATCTTTTCAGGGGTATCAATGGGCTTCCACTCGACTGGGCCCGACATTTTGTTCTTTATTTTGTTTTTTGTTGGTCGGCGTCTTTGGCTGGCGGGCCGCTGTCTATGGTCGAGTTAGGGTTCGGTCACACAATAATTACATCCACTTTAACTGCCTCGCTGGCGCAGTGGTAAGTGGGTCGCACTTCAAAGCGACGGCTGCGCTTGGGGTCCCGGGTTCGATTCCCGGGTCGGGTAAAATTTTTACCTGAGTGTTTCTGTTAAGAAATTCTCAGTGTCAGCCCGGAGTCTGGAAGTTGGCGGTCCTGCGCCTGATCCCTCCTCGATCATGTCACAGTGCTGTCCCATATAAATATGAGGGTAAGGGAATAGGGAGTGCACTTGTGTCTGCGCAAACACTTGTGCACTATAATATGTCTTGCGCCGATGGCCGATCTTTGAGAATGGCCGCCATGGCCGAAATGTCGGTTTGGAGGACATTAATTGCATCCAACAATCACTTCATAGGATCCTGGCGGTAGGAGTCAAACACGCTGCGTGGGCTGATGCAATTCAAAGGTTTTAAATTAGTATATATATATATAGTATAGGCCACCCTCACTCTTACCGAGGTGTCGTAAAAGGCGACTAAGGTAAAGCTGCTGGCATGATCATCAGCACCCAGAGAGGGAAAACTGCATTTATATCAAAACCCTCGCCAACCCGTCTGCCAAGCGTGGTGAGTATGGCAATTACCCCTCATGTGATTGAGGGAGGCCCGTGCCCCAGCAGTGAGGACTTAAATGTGCTGATGATGATGATGATATATATAGTGGATTTAGTGAACAAATTTGGTGTTTATTTGTGCAGTGAAGTGCCGCGAAGTGATCCTGTAAGAATAATTGAATTGTCTCGTTTTTAACACTGCTATTGTGTGTCGAGGGCGTTGTCACGGACAACTTGCTTGGACCTAATAGAGTCTTAAAACCCGCGATTGTGCTTAGAGTGGTATCGGCAGAATCCGTAAGTCGATAAAACGCAAAACAACAGATCGTTTTATTGAGTGACTGTGACTTTGACAGACTTTGACTGACCGGATGGCGCAATAGATAGTGACCCTGCCTCTTACGCCAAAGATCGTGGGTTCGATCCCCACCCTGGACAAACATTCGTGCGATGAACACTTTTGTTTGTTCAGTGTGTGGGTGTAATATATGTATTGAAGTATATATTTGTGTTCCTCTGTTGTCTGATATCTGTAACACAAGTGCTTAAGCTACTTAGTACGGAATCAGGTCAACGTAGGAGATGTTGTGGGAATTATTATTTATTATTATTATTACTTGACTACTGTTGACTACCCACTTATTCTCAAATGGTTACTTGACATTGACAAGATATCTCCGGGTAGAGTCATAATATGATAAAAAACAGTTCATACCGGTCACACACTCCATCCATCTCTTTTTAACCGTCTTCTGTTTCTCCACGCACCAACATCCAATCACAGACGTGCATCCTAACCAGACTGGGCCTTTTCATTATTATTATTATTTGTTAGAAATGGGGTGAGCCCTGCGTCTCATAGCCACTGCGACCAGTAGATGATCTATTGTGGCAGCCCCGTAACCTATTACAGCACCTCATGTAGCTCCAGTTCCAGGATAAACCCGAGAATGGAGCTAATGGGGGAGCCCTTGATCTCGTCAGCTGAGATCATGTGTGCTCCCAGGTGCCGGCTTCTGCAGCGGCGCAGCGCTATGCACTCGCCGAGGACGTGGATAATCGTTTCCTCGTCCTTGCGACAGAACCTGCAGATTTTTGGTATCTGAAAGGCCCATGTTGTGCAGGTGCTTGTTTAATTTGCAGTGCCCTGTGAGGGTCCGAGCGAGTGCCCTAACATGTCCTCTACTCAGTTTTATTATTTCTACAGCTTGTCTCTGATCGAACGCCTGTATCAACGCCTTAGCCTGTTCTAGTCGAGGTAGTCTTTTCCAATATTCAGTGCTTTGCTTATGCTCATAGCCTTTTCATAGAAAACCATACTTGAAAAACTGCGCGAAGCCGTTAGTACTGGGGTGACGTGCTGGGCGTCGTTCTTTCTCTACCGCACCCGTATAGAGATGCATTAAAGCTGCGCCAGGGCCGGTTGGATCTCTTTCGCACTCTGTGACGTTTTGGCACATTCCCTTTAAAGCGCGTTTTCTACTCATCATAACTCTTTTCATTACATGATCTCCATCTCTTTTCATTACATAACCATACTATACCAGCAAATTAAACAAGCACCTGCACAACATGGGCCTCACAGATACTAAAATCTGCAGGTTCTGTCGCGAGGACGAGGAAACGATTATCCACGTCCTCGGCGAGTGCATAGCGCTGCACCGCTGCAGAAGCCGGCACCTAGGAGCACACATGATCTCAGCAGACGAGATCAAAAGCTCCCCCATCAGCTCCATTCTCGGGTTTATCCTGGAGCTGGAGCTACATGAGGTGCTGTAATAGGTTATTGGGCTGTCACAATAGATCATCTACTGGTCGCAGTGGCTATGAGACGCAGGGCTCACCCCATTTCTATCAAATAAAAAAAAAACTATACCAGGAAGAGACAGACGACGAGTTAGAGTCCGCGCCACCATAGAAGTCCACGCGAAAAGTGCGCTTTGTTTTATGTGATAGGTGGCAGACGAACAGACGGATCGCCGGTAAGCGATTGCCGTTGCCCATAGACACCCGCGACACCAGTGGAGACAAAAGTGCGCTGCCAACCTTTCCCCCGGATTGGGCCTCCGGTCTCTCACTCACGCAGTGACGACACACAGCACAGTGCGGTTTCACGCTGGTTTTCTGTGAGGCCGTGGTATCATTTCGGTCGAGCCGGCCCATTCATGCCGAAGCGTCGCTCTACCACGGCCAGCGCTTGAGTCGCCATCAACATTCAAATTTCAGCTTTATGTTCATAAACACAAGCCACCCTATAAATCGCGACCTAAAGTTATTACCTTACTAAATCTCATGTCATCCCTTTCCAACACGCAATGTTAAAAGGGGGAAGGATTCTCAAATTTTAGTTCCGTGTTTTTCCGCGAAACTTCCTTCGGCGCCACCTTTATCTTGCTTCTGGGTTTAAATATTCATTTATACTATTGAATAACTCATACAATTTGCACCAACTACCTTATATAATAAAACCATTGACATAAACGAAACATTTGATATAGCTACCATACAAAATTCAAATGAAATGCATACAAAATACTTCCATTGACGACCCATTTGGAACAGTGGTAGTGAACGCTGTCTTTGGTCCAAGGGTTGCGGGTTCGATCCCCGCACAGTACAAACATTTGTGTGTATGAACATGTCTGTTTGTATTGGTCTGGGTGTATGTATTTACAAAAGTATTATATGTATATATTTGTAATTCCGCTGTTGATTCTGATATCCGTAACACAGATGCTTGAGCTACCTATCTCGGAGTCAGATCAATGTATGTGATGTTGTGAAATATTTATTTATTATTATTATTACTTGCGTGTGACGTCACATCTAGGTAGCCATTTGTATGGAGCATTTTGAGTTTGCCCAAAATAATGTGATTTTAAAGTTGTGATATCTCAGGTAGTTTAAATGAGAATCAAGTAATTCTTTCAACGATGTTTCTATCATTGAGAGGTCTTTTGATAACTGTACGTGATATGGGAAACCAGCCGCATCATATACGTACACCAAAATTATACGGAACCAACTCGCCCAAAGTCGCTCGCACTTTACCGGCATTTTTTGCGGCCACTCAAAAAGGAGCATTGGTTTATTATTGTAGCATTGACACCTCGTTCCCACGTGATGAGACCATTATGGACCATTTCGCCACCACTTCGTGGTATCAGGGTGCTCCTTTGACCTGAAAAAATCCTTAAAGATTTGATTAAGGTGACGGGTAGGGCACACTAACGACGCCTATCGATTAAAATTTTTAGCTACTAAACCGGAACTATTTTAAACAATTTCGAGATTAAACCCTCTAGGCGAACACTTATACTATTTATTAAATAACCATGCACAATTGTTAGGTCCAACGCGTACGCGAAAAATTGATTCGCGCCAAAAGCGGCCACTTTTGGCGTGAATCAATTTTTCGCATACAAAAACGGACCCAACATTTGTGCTAGTTTATTTAATAAATAGTATAAGTGTTTGCCAAGAGGTTGTAATCCCGAAATTGTTTAAAATAGATCCGGTTTAGTCGCTAAACATTAAAATCGATTGGCGTCGTCTAGTGTGCCCTACCCGTCACCTTAAATGACCTTTTTGAAACTCTCTGACTTAGCTGATCTTTTTGACAAATTGGAGTCGTTGGAGTCGCGAAGAGATTTTGGCTCTCTTTGCCTCTTCTATAGACTCTTCCATGGAGAGTGCTCTGTGGAGCTCTTCAATATCATACCAGGATCGCACGACTAGACGCCGCGGCAAACTCCACCAATACTCATCATCAGCAACCCACACTCGCTGCTGGACATAGGTCTCCCCTAATGCACGCCACTGCTCCCGATTTTCGGCCACTCTCATCCAGCCCACACCAGCCAGCCTTCGAATGTCATCATCTCATCTTGTCGCAGGGCGTCCTACACTACGCTTACCGAGTCGCGGTCTCCACTCAAGGACTTTACGGCTCCAAACGGCTGTCAGTTCTGCGGCTAATATGACCAGCCCACTGCCACTTCAGTTTGCTAATTCGGTGGGCTATGTCGGTGACTCTGGTTCTCTGTCGGATTACATCATTTCTGATGCGGTCCTTCAGAGATACTCCGAGCATAGCCCTTTCCATAGCTCTTTGAGCGACTTTGAACCGGTGACCGGTGGACCACCAATACTACCTGGAACCAATCCCTTTCAGAAGACTTCGTTTTCAGCGCTCCTTTTTCCCGCGCTCGTGCAACGCTGGAATGAGCTTCAGCCGCGGTGTTCCCTGATCGCTATATGCGACATGTCCTTTTTAAACCGGGTTTGAAAAGAGTTCTTCTCTCCTCTCTCACGTAGGCAGTCGGCATGACTCGCTCCAGGCATTGTTGATGTCTATGATTCGGGCGGTTACCGTTTACCATCAGATGGTGCCGCAAGCGTCGTCCCTACCTATTTTTAAGCAATAAAAAAAATCTGCAATTTTCACTATTTTACCTTTTTTCGTAATATTTAACCCTACTACGGCAAAAAAAAAGGTTATGATTTTAGCATCCTATGTAAGTTGTAAATTTTATTGCTTAACGCAGACGAGCTGCGGTCCACCTATGGTAAACGCTTACGGTTTTTCAAGTAGAGGTGGAATAGAATAGGTTGTTTGACGGGAGTGAAAAAAAAAAAAAATTTTTTACGCTCACAGAAAACCGGCGTGAAGCAGCACTAGGCTGTATTGAGCTGCGTGAGTAAGAGTACCGGAGCCTGATCCGGGGGAAGGGGTTCAAGATGTTGGCAGCGAACTTGGATATTGCGACTGCCTGGTGTGGGCGGTGTCCATGGGCGGCGTAATCGCTTACCATCATGTGATCGTCCTGCCGTCTCCACCATCACATAAAAAAAAGTTATTCTTAAATTTCGCAGCTTAATAGGCAAAAAAAAATTAACGTGATCTTAAAGAATGGCAGGAGGGTAGTAAAAAAAAACCCCCTCTACCAATATTTACCAGGGGTAGGGAGAGATCAAAAAAGTCGCTAAAACTTCACGTATTTACGTGACTGGTAGGGCGACACTAGCGACGCCAATTGATTTACAATTTTTAGCTACTAACCGGAGCTATTTTTAAACATTTTGGGGTTTGACAACCTCCAGGCAAACACTCATATATTATTCAAACAACCATGCACAAAACGTGGGTCCGTTTTTTTGTACGCGAAATTATTCACGCCAAAGCGGCCACTTTTAGTGTGAATAAATTTTTCGGCGTTTGTGCAGGACCCAACATTTGTGCATGGTTATTTAAGTAATAGTATAAGATTGTTTTTGGCCAAGAGGATGTAACCCTGATATGTTTAAAATAGATCCGGTTTAGTCGCTAACATAAAATCGATTGGCGTCGTCCTAGTGTGCCCTACCCGTCACCCTTAAATGACCTTTTTTGACACTCTCTGACTAGCTGATTCTTTTGACAAATTGGAGTCGTTGGAGTCGCGAAGAGATTTTGCTCTCTTTGCCTCTTCTATAACTCTTCCATGGAGAGTGCTCTGTGGAGCCTTCAATATCATACCATGGATCGCACGACTAACGCCCGCGGCAGACTCCCACAATACTCATCATCACAAACCCACCTCGCTGCTGGACATAGGTCTCCCCTAATGCAACGCCCACTGCTCCCGATTTTCGGGCCACTTCATTCATCAGCCCACACCAGCCAGCTCGAATGTCATCATCTCATCTTGTCGCATGCGTCCCTACACTACGCTTACCGAGTCGCGGTCTCCACTTCAAGGACTTTACGGCTCCACGGCTGTCAGTTTTCTGCGCTAATATGGGACCAGCCCACTGCCACTTCAGTTTGCTATTGGTGGTGCTGATGTCGGTGACTCTGGTTCTCTGTCGATTCATCATTTTCTGATGCGGTCCCTTCAGAGATACCCTATCATAGCCCTTTCCGAGAGCTCTTTGAGCGACTTTGACCGGTTGGACGTGACACCATACTACCATGGACCAATTCCCTTTCAGACACTTCGTTTCCAGCGCTCCTTTTTCTCCCGCCGCTCGTGGGCAAACTCTGGAATGAGCTTCCAAGCCGCGGGTTCCTGATCGCTATGACATGTCCTTTTTCAAACGATTTGAAAAGAGTGCTTCTCTCACGGTAGGCAGCGGCATGACTGGCTCCTGCATTGTTGATGTCTATGATGCGTCAGTACCGTTTACCATACAGATGGGCCGCAAGGCTCGTCCTACCTACTATAAGAAGCATAAAAAAACCTGCAATTTTTAAATAGTTTTTTCTTGTTTCCTTCGGAATATTTACCCATACTAAACTACGGCAAAAAAAAGGGTTATGATTTTAGCCTCCTATGTAGGTAAGTATAGTAAATTTTTTGGCCGTGTGGTCCCGCTTAGTAGAATACGCTACCCTCACTCTTACCGAGGTGTCCGTAAAAGGCGACTAAGGTAAAGCTGCTGGCTGATCATCAGCAGCCAAGACGGAAAAACTCTGCGGTTATATCAAACCCTCGGCCACCCGTCTGCCGAAGCGTGGTGAGTATGACAATTCCTTCACGTGATTGAGGGAAGGCCCGTGCCGCCAGCAGTGGGGACTTAAATGGCTGACTGATGATGATGATTTAATTTTATTGCTTTATAACAGGCAGTTATGAGCTTGCGTACACCGATGGTAAACGCTAATTTTTCAAGTAAGAGGTGATACATGAAATGGGTTGGGTTTGACGGGAAGTGATACCTCACAGAAAACCGGCCGTGAAGCAGCACTGTGCGCTGTATTGAGCTGCGTGAGTAAGAGTACCAGAGGCCCGATCTGGGAAAGGGGTTTTCAAAGGTTGGCAGCGCACTTGCACTGCACTGGTGTGGCGGGTGTCCTGGCGGGGCGGTAATCGCTTACCATCATGTGATCCGTCTGCTCGTCTACCACCAATCACTTAAAAAAAAGTTATCTTAAATTTCGCAGCTTAATAGGCAAAAAAAAAATTAACGTGATCTTAAAGAATGGCAGGAGGGGTAGTAAAAAACCTCACCAAATATTTACCAGGGGGTAGGGAGAGATCAAAAAAGTCGCTAAAACTTCACGTATTTACGGTGACTGGTAGGGCACACTAGCGACGCCAATTGATTTTAATTTTTAGCTACTAAACCGGAGCTATTTTAAACAATTTTGGGGTTACAACCTCCAGGCAAACACTCATACTATTATTAAACAACCATGCACAAACGTTGGGTCCGTTTTTGTACGCGAAAAATTTATTCACGCCAAAAGCGGCCACTTTTAGTATGAATAAATTTTTCGCGTTTGTGCACGGACCCAACATTTGTGCATGGATATTTAATAAATAGTATAAGTGTTTGCCAAGAGGTTGTAACCCTGAAATTGTTTAAAATAGGTTTAGTAGCTAATAATTAAAATCAATTGGCGTCGCTAGTGTGCCCTACCCGTCACCTTAATGGACGACTGCCTACGACAAGCATTCGTTATCCACCTATCCATAGCTAATTAACCTATACACACCCTGTAACCGCCCGCACAGGTAGCGCATATTTGCCGTCCCCTTCGACTCCTGCCCTGCGCAAGCACACTATTTGACGCGTCAATACGTCAAGTGGCATTCTCGCGCCGACCCTCAGAGCGGAGCACACGTATTGTCGTGATGACGTGGGCGGTGTGTATAATGGTAAGACGATGCGGACATTGATCTGATCTTAAAGTAAAGCACTTAATTGTGTTATAGAAATGGATTACGGTACTTTTTGCTCCCGGGAATCGAGCCCAGGACCCCGAGATCACGGGTCGATACTTAACCCACTAGACCATCAGGGCGTGGTTTAAGTACCGGGTCGTGATCTCGGGGTCCCGGATTCGATTCCCGGGTCGAGCGAAAAGTATGTTTCGAAGTTTTCGAACATAGCTCGGGTTTTTGATCACCAATTCACATTTGGCAAGCGTGGTGATTAAGCCTAATCCCATCGTAGTAGCGATGACTTGATTTCTATGATGGAGACCTTGGCCCTGCAGTAGGACAGTTTATAGGCTGATACTTTACTTTACTTGAGGGTGATTTATTTTTAATTTCCAATTATTACACTAAGACCAAATTTCACATTGCTAACATCAAAGATTGGCGGAGTTTCTTATCAAACTTCTAACTCCCTTTTTAGGGTGTCCGTAGCCAAATGGCAAAACGAT
>JADPWL010003267.1:18841-57724 GCA_019059595.1 Marasmia exigua
ATAAGGATCCGTGAGTTCTTTATCAGAGAAGTTGTGACGGACTGTTTGCTAGATGTAGAGAAAGTTTTGTCAGAGCTACAATTGGCTGACATGATGACCAAGCCACTGTACAGGCCCAGGCTGACGATGTGTTGCAGGAAAATTGGAATGTTCATTGGAAGAGAAGACGCCACCGACTGAACTAGACAAAGAGAGAAGATGTTAAATGAAATAGCCTGCTTGTTTTGTCTAAGTATTTAAAGACTGTCTGTCAGATTTGAAACGATGTCAGTGAGTGACTTGACGATTGAACTAATAACATAATTTGATTGAATTTAGAGAGATTACATAGTAAAATATATTATAATTCCTTAAACCTTTTTACTTATTTCAACACGTAGGCCCTTGAACATTAACAGAGTATACCCACGTAGGCACAACATCCTTATAAATTTTATATCATTGAATTTTTCTAGGTCTCTATTTTAGATTTCGCGGTTTTATCTCAGTAAATGAACCTGAACCATTTAATTTTAGCCACGAAAAGTAATCGCCTGCCTTCGATCATATCCGCGTCGTCGACGAGCAAACTTGTAACGTTTTGCATTAAGGTTTTATTAGGCGCGATCCATCTACCTCGTCGACGTAATTGTATGATCTACCTACTCTACTTACACACATCAAATACAGTAGCGAGCAAACAAATCGACTCAGGATCAAATTTTCATACAAACATACTAATTTCAGAGGTCTATAAATATGAAAGTAGGTGATTATTTTAATGTAAATCGATGTCAAAAATGTTAAACGTCTTTTAGTTTAACAAACTTTCAGAAACATGCCAGTTTTCTTAAAATTAGGATTGATCAAGTTGTTTGTCTTCCTCCATGTAATATTCATCATCATCAGCCCATTTAAGTCCCCACTGCTGGGGCACGGGCCTCCCTAAATCACATGAGGGGTAATTGCCATACTCACCACGCTTGGCAGACGGGTTGGCGAGGGTTTTGATATAAATGCAGAGTTTTTGGATGCGAAAATCAACCATAATTTCCTTTTGTTTAAGAGATCGACACGTTGAAGACGTAGTATATTGGTAAAATAAACAATTGTAATTATGAAAATTAGGTCCTGCTGAGTCGATTAGGTTGCTCGTGAGTGTAGTTGAAACAATATCCAACATGTCTTTCATTTGGGTGAGTGCCTACCGACAGCTATTGGTTACAAGAATTACATTTATATGTAGAATCGAATATCCACCATCACGTCATCTGAGCAGCATAGTAAGTATGTAGGTATATCTACTGTCGCTTGTCTGTAAGCTACCAAATATGTGTCCGATTCTATAGTGTTACTGGTTCCTCAATTGTCGAAGTGGGAGGGCCACTCTTCGGTATGAATGGACAGGCTCGACCGGAGCGGGATGATAACCTCACAGAAAACCGGCGTGAAGAAAAAGAAGAAGCGGTAATTTACCGAATGAGTGAGGATAAAGGAAAAGAGGCAGCTATTGTATTTCATGGTGTAACATTCCATAGACACGTCTATGGGTAGCAGAAATCGCTTACCATCGGGTAATTACTATTCTACCATCATATCACGTAGAAAAAGGCCGCGACAGTCATTTGCCATTGTCACGGTCGAAGGTAATATGATACCAGACTCCCTAAATCATGGTGTAAGCGCACCTGGGCTCCAAAACGATAGATTTGGATGCAATAGGAACTACATGAGGGATGATACCTACTTATGTCATCTCCTAAGACCAATTTGTCATAGTAATAGGCCGCCTTCGTTGTACATATCCTGTAATACCTAGTCTTAAGTTTTCATACTGTACCTACTTGTGCAATAAAAGTATCAATAATAATCCATTCGTGGATCGAGAACAGCAGTTCGGGTGGCTTAAGGTGACAGGGTAGGGCACACTAGCGGCGCCAATCGATTTTAATTTATAACTACTAAACTGGATTTATTTTAAACAATTTCGGGGTTACAATCTCCCGGCAAACCCTTATACTAATTATTAAATAACCATGCACAAATGTTGGGACCGTTTTTGTAAGCGAACAATTGATTCACGCCAAAAGTGGCCGCTGTTGGCGGTAATTCGAATTTCGAGTACAAAAGCAGACCCAAAAGTTAAGTATAAAAATTAAAATCGATTGGCGTCGCTAGTGTGCCCTACCCGTCACCTGAAAGAGAGGGAAACTCCGATTCAGTCGTAACGTCTGCTTCTAATTAAGCCCTCAGGTCTTAGGAGATGACATAACGTCGGCTGTAAATTCGCAGAGCTCCATAAAAATATGAATGGGAGGTTACAAGACTAGTAGGTATTTCATAAAATGTGCAATATATCCCACGAAACTCAGGGCTTACCTTTATGCTTATTACCATTTACCTACAGGTTGTAGAGTTGCTATTTTTATTGTTTATAATGTCACTATCTCTATGAAATACAGGTAATAGGTGCAACCTCCCCCTGCCACAGCAGACTGGCTTAAATTCCTAGCCTAGCCACTTAACTAAACAGCGCCGTTCGACTAACAGCCTGAATGTTATTCAGCCGTAGCGTCAATTACAACTGGTAGCCTACCAGTTGTAATTTTTAAACAAATAAATAAAACGTTTATTTCTCCTTCTCCTGCTATTTATTTACTGTTCTAAAATAGGTTCTAACTTATTATTGAGACTAACTCACTTTTGCTTGATTTTTGTGCAGTAAGGAGTCGTTATTGTTTGCCGATTTTTACTACAGTTTTGAGTATTAGCGCCAGGTGGCAGAAAAAGAAACTAAATTCAAATGAACAGGCTCGGCTAGTAATTAGACGTCAACGCCATTTACCTGGTTGATGAAATGGCTGAATATCATTAGGCAGTTGGTTGAAATGCGCTGATTAGTGAAGTAGTTAGGCTGTTGATTGAACAGCAGATTAAACCAGTGAGCTCCGACATAGTGATCATCTTTCATACAGAAAATTCAGTAAAAGGAGGATAATAATTTGTGTCTAATGGTATCCATGTTCCTAGGTCCAAGAGAGATGCATGAAGAAATATTTTAAAAAGAAGAAAATACTATGTACTCATGGGAGACACAAATTACTCGTCCTCTTCAGAAATCTCAGGTAATCTCGCTTCGCATTTATAGGGTTAAAGTATGAAATTGCCAATTTGTATGGAGATTTTCCGAGAAGCTGTGTTTCCCATACTAACATTCTTTTATTCGAAGTAAATATTAATGCTACTGTCCTATATTTAACTGTGCTTTAATGGACAACGTGTAGGTACATTTAAAATAGGTTTTCAGAAAAAAGTATTGTTTATTTAACAAGTTAATGTAAACCGTCAATATCTAACAAAAAAAAAGTTGCTTTCAAGTTTTTTTTAACTGCATCTAGAATAGAAAATTATCTGAACTTGAGTCAATCTTGCCTAATGTGTTTTGAGAAATTTGTATGGTCTATATTAAAAATTAAGATATGCAAGAGTAGCTTTTTGATTATTATACGAATTATTAATGAAAAAAAAAACAGCACTTTCACTACTTGAACCCCATTATTAAAATGTGCGTACTTACGTCGAAGACCGGAGTAGATGGTGGCACCTATTCTATTTTCTTAAGTAGGCTTCTAGAATGTTTTTGTATTTTAAAACTATAATCTCATGCTACAGAACATTGCAGATTCTAAACGCGCATCAAGTCCAAGTCCATGTTGCAATTACATTAAACCTAAAATAACATATTCCTGAAAGAGATTACAATATTTAAATAAAAAAATTACGAATCATATTTACATGTACAAAATTTGGAATAAACATTTCCAGGTAAAAATTCTCAAGAAATACAATAGGCTCGAGGTCCAGGTAACTTATACTGGTTCACCTGAATGCCCCGAGAATCTTCAATGGCAACAAAAGGGACTTATAAAAAGTGGGCCAGAGACTTTTGCAGGTAGTTATTAACCTTAATCACAAGTGCTCATTTCCAAGAATGTGTATTTATGGGAACAATGGATTGGACTCGTGTAGTGTCTTGGCGTGTAATGTGATCTGAAGAACTTTGCTATTAAAAGTGTTAAGTTGTACCATATTATACTCTACAAAATACTTACCCGCGTTGTGTAAATTGTATATTATAAATTACATATTAAATAGGTAGGTATGT
Source organism: Marasmia exigua (assembly GCA_019059595.1). Lineage (NCBI taxonomy): Eukaryota > Metazoa > Arthropoda > Insecta > Lepidoptera > Crambidae > Marasmia > Marasmia exigua. The sequence goes on from JADPWL010003267.1 coordinate 22,986, forward strand.
GCAGTACGCGAGCTTATGCCATGAGATTCGAAATGTCTTCCCTTCTATTTAACTCTCATTACTATTAGAATTAAATAGAAACGATACGATTTCTTATCCATTAAAAACCACGTACAAAGAGCTCCGAAGAAGCCAATTGAAACTAATTAATAATCTAGTAAATTTATTGTTTCCCAGAGAAAATATACATACGCAGACAACACGAACCATGCACGTACATACATACAAAATAAATCAAAATAAATAAATAAAATAATCATTTATTGAAAATAAATTAACAAGATTTCTTTAGACTTATATATTGTAACATGGTAATCACAATGGGAACTATACAATACATAATAGTGTGGCGGTGTGTGGAACAATTTCTTTCTAATAACAACACAGCCACGGGTCGACCTCGCGTCAGTCAATACTGTTCGCCGCGCACTCGCATCACCCGTATCTACGTAGCCACTTCGCCGGGGAGTCCCCGCAATAATATCTTCAACTGAGTCGCGGCGACCTGCCGTCGCCTTAACAAAAACAGCCTAAAAAGAAGTGGCTACAAAAATAAGTGTACAAATAATCCGTAACAGTCGAGGTCCGGTCCGGCTGGTGTTGTGGGCGAGTGCGTTCACTTGGCCTTGGCGGCTTCCTCGGCCTCGAGGCGCTTGCGCATGGACTCGGGCATGGTGGGCGGCGGCGGCCGCGGCATCCTCAGCCACACCTGCAACACGCGCACGTCACTCTCCCGCTCCCGCTCCAGCCACTTACGCTACCACACGCCTCATACCCACGAGACTCATACCTACAAGTGTCTACATGTACCTTTCGGTAGGAACAATGGACAACATTTCATATTTTTAACATGTCCATATTGTTTTTTTATATGAAAATAGACATAAAATGAACGGACCCATATTTTTTCTTTTTTCAAAATTTGTCCATTTTAATGCATAAAATAATTATTAAAATTCTTTATATTCTAAATAGACGTAAGCGCCAAATGACGTCATCGGACGGCTGAATACAGCGATATTCCTTTGCTTATCATTGTTTTAATAAAAAAAAGCTACTACTGTCAAAGGTAAATAATACTAGTGTCAACATTGTCAACGTCATTCATTCATTCAACGTTGACAAGTTGTCTTTTTTTTGACAGTTGCATGTCATGGCTTTGGCATTTTGTATATTTAAAACTATAATGTGCTAAGCAAAGAAATATTTTACATTCTGCCGTCCGATGACGTCATCTTACGTTTTTTAGTTTCTATTTTTTTTCTCAGTAAATAAGCAATATAAAAAATTAATAAATATATATTCGCGCAGCGGAAAAGTAAGTAAAGAAATGGTATTTTTTGTTTCAGAGCTTAGCAATTTTGAAATGTTGTCCATTGGTAGATTGATAATCATTGGCTTACGAGAGTCCGCGCCAATAAAGAAATCCCATGAAGGGCGCGCTTGAGTCGCCATCAACATTCAAATTTGTGCTTTAGCAAGGAATTTCAAATTGACTTCTTTCGTGGCGCGGACTCATCATGCATATCAAAATGGATATGTGGCGTGACGATAATGAATGATTCAAATGTATTATAAAAGTGGCACGTATTTCATTTGCTAACTAAAGCTGTGTTACAAAACAGTTTTTTTTTTTTTAATTTGTAAAATATTTTGTTTCAAACGACAAAAATGTTATATAACGCCGTTTTAGTTAACAAAGATTTATTGAAAGTGTATCCTGATATGGTCATAATGAGAATAGATGAAGAGCATGTAACGGAAAAGTGATGAGTAAGAATACAAGTGGGTAGAGGAACAGAGGAATAAGATATGGATTGTATGAAGAATGACATGATTGAAAAATAAGTGGATAATAGGCTATTTAATCACTATGAAACATCCGCATATTTTATAGCTTTAAAAAGCAATTAAAAATAAAACACAAAAAATATTGAATATTAAAATTAATTGTTTTGTGCTTTGAACCACATGACCATAAACGGTTTTGATTGACTTTCTTTAAGGTGACGTCAGCCTTTTTAAACTCAACCATAAAACTCTCGATTCTACTTGCTCTTCAATATTTATTGACAAAAGGTTGACGTCACTCGAATGATTCGACGCCATATTGCTGAATGAAGCGTTTTTGACAGATGAAATCCTTTAATTTATTATTTTAGGGTTCCTATACACCAATAAATAATATGAGAAGGTTTTTCAAAACAAGTCAAATAGCCTATTGGATGACGAATGACAGGGACGTATGAGAAAGACATATTGCGCCAACCCCAGATAACCTGGGAATAGAGCAGGAGGATAATGATGATGTATAACTAAGGAACATGCAGGAATTACTAAGTTTATCGCTAGGAATAGGTACGTTAAAAATCCAGAATTAACTACTTGAGTTCGCACCAAAGAAGTCCCGTGAAAACCCCGTTTGAGTGGCTTAATCAACATTCAAATTTAAACTTTATCCTTTTGGAAACAAGGAATCTCCAATTATCGTTCCGTGTTTTTCCGCGGGACATCTTTCATGGCGCGGACTCAACCACCACCATTACTACTAGACCACCTACATTGTATTACTAATATTACTCAGTATTAAGATCTGTAAACTTTTGTACAAGAGAATCAATCTATCTACAACCCTAATATTTTAAAGCAATAGAATAAATTATGCCTGCAATGAAGAATTGCAGGCTTCTTAACTCGTTCAGTGTAAAGACGAGAAGAAATCCATCAACAATTTGAAAAAAGTCTAAAGACTGTACAGGTAAAAACTGAAAATCTCCAAAGAATAACTTATGAATTCGTATGGGGCAAGCATATGCTTGAACACCAAATTCACAACCAATTTAAAATATGTATGAAGAAAAGTGGTTTGAGGTAATATCCCAACCCTGCCTGAAACGTAAAATAAGAGGACAGCTTCCAATTTAGAACCAAGAAAACACGCATTAAACGGAATGATGCATTTCTATGGACCGACCAAAATCAGAAGGCACTTCAGTGAAATAGACGAGGGGGCGCTGTGCAATATTTTTTTCTATAGGGAAAATGTCAAAAGCACACACTTGTAAAAGAAAACAGCGTTAGTTCCTACTTTTGCCACGTGCCAAATAACCGTGATCGGACTATAGAAATTCATTACTTAAAATCTGCCCCGTGTTCCGTTCAGGAGAAAAGTGTGCCTGAAGGCGAATTCTAAAAATAAAATTTAAATGAAAGACTCGACTTTACCAAGGGAGTGAGTGATGCTTCCAGTTCAGCTAACTGACTCAGTCACCTGATAAAAAAGAAAGTTAAAATTGGCTCATAAGCAGTATTAGAGCATTGTACCTTGACGGCGTCGTAGATAAACCACTGCAGGGCGGTGAGGGTACCGATCATGATGATCCTGGGGCCGAGACCCTTCCACACGCCGGCCATGCCGAGCTTGCCGATGATGCTGCCAACCGTCGCGGTCTTGTCCTGGAATCACAGCGACATTTGTTATGTACCAACATGGTCTGACAACTATTCAAATTAAAGATTGTCTACAGTACAGGCCTAGTCTAGTGTAGAGATCTCTGTAAAGTTAGTAAGCTAAACGCTAGTCGATACCTACATTGTCTAAGCCTACATGTTCTAACTTAGTTAAGATTTTTTTAAGATTAAAATATGAATCTAATCATTATTTTAATTTGTGAGTACCTTTATTATCATCAATACAGTTACCAATAATTATGTGAAATGTTGTTTGAATTGCATTTGAATATGCTTCCAATGACCTATTTACAGAATTTCAGTCACCTGTAACTTATAAACGAGAGCTGATAGAAAAAAAAACGAAAACCTCGTAATCACCAGGAATACACCTCAAACCTAATTCATCAGAATCTATGTTGTCTTGTGATTATCGTCGATTCAAGCTGCACCCTCAGATCTCATAATCTCATTATCACAGGGCACCTCGCGCACCCGCGCCGCCACGCTGCGCACGCAGAGCGACCGACACTGTAGTCGCAGACGGTCGCGGGTGCGACGCTTCCCTCTCTGCGCTTTTTTTCGTCATCGGGTGCTTGCTTGTTTTTTGCTTGCTTGCTTTGAATGTATTCATGTAGAGTCGACGAATTTTCCGATGTACCAGCGCTAGGCGTAAACTGCTGGCACCCAGCAGCAGCGGGTGAACAACTGAGCTAGCCCAGCTCGTGCACACATACTGCATGTGATTATTATTTTCATTGCTCTTTGGGTTAATGTATTATTATGTATTTGCTCACTATTAGTTGAGGATCAGAAGCTTTGAATATTCTTAACGGATCGATTGCTATTTTTGCTCAATTTAGAAATGCTTTATTGGTACTTTCATATTAGCACACACAATGCTTTTTTCAAATCGAAAAATCAAATGATATTAAAAATGTTACGCTCAAGCTTTTATTTATTTGAAAATCAACAGCCATACACTAATATAGGTACTTTTATAGTCCATTCAGAGTAAGAAGGTGAATAGGACAGTTAAAACGTTTCGTATCATGCATCCAACTTTGTCCAGACAAAAATATTAAGTTGTAAAAATCATTAACTTTTTAGTGTTCTCATCTTTCCAAAATAATAAGTATTAATGTCTCTGAGATCAATATCTGAACAAGCACTTAAATAATTATTAATAAAATTTGTAAAAAATATCTTATGAATTATTAATAAAATTTGTAAAAAATATCTTATATAATCGGAATTTTTGCTCTCTGTCAATCCCTACACAAACAATCGCAATAAATCAGTAATCGGTATGGCAGCCATCTTACCATCGAATCACGATTATTGTCTCGTGCAAAATATGTCCGCATAGATTGCATTAGATACCAAGAACTGGTAATTTATCTAGATTGCGAAGGTGGTTCCGACACGTAAAGCAAGAGTTGTTATTTTTCAGATGAATAAGATGCATATTATTCAATTATTTACATTTATTGCTTGTGTACCACTAAGGGGCGAGTTTACCAACTTTTCAAACAACGTTAATCACGCTTTAACCATACAAGCACGGTTAAAGTGTGATTACAGTTATTTTAAAGTTGGTGAACTCGACCCTAAGAATATTTTAATATTGTATATCATATTCAGATAGATCAACTTCGTTGATAAAATATTGTTTGAGATTAAAAATTAAACAAATAAAAAGTGGATTCCATTTCTAAAGCAAATATTCTTGATCTTATTAAAACGTCGGTTAGGTTTAAAAGGAGCGTCGCACTTTTGATTTCAAAATAGAACTGTCCAATTCACCTTCCGATACTGAATGGATTATAGTACTTATTACAATAATTAGGCCAATAAAACGTTTCCCTCATAAGTATATGATTAATTACAAAAAGAGGTTTTAACTATGAATCTGCTGTTTATACATTCACTCACACAATGGATCACCTTACTATGTTACGGTACTACATCAAATAGGCAACAAATCGGCCAATACATAGTTACAGATTACCATTAGATTTGAGGTGTAGCAAAATAAATCGAATACTACGTTTGGAGTCATCAGTACTTTATCTAACGGTAAAAGATAAATGTGTTGTAAAAACCTTTTTCTCGACTGATATATTGTTGTTTAAGCCTTGTTTTGATTCGGCGGGTAGGGCTAAAAGAAGCCGCGTGGGCTGATGCAATTCAAAGGTTTTAAATTAGTGTCTAGTGGTTTTTAGTGTGCAAGTTTGGTGTTTGTTTGTGCAGTGAAGTGCCGCAAAGTGATCCTAATAATAAGAATCGTTGGATTGTATCGTTTTTAACACTGCTATTGTGTGTCGAGTGCGTTGTCTCGTGACAACTTGCTTGGACCTAATAGAGTCTTAAAACCCGCGATTGCTTTTAGAGTGATATCCGCTGAATCCGTAGGTCGATAAAACGCAAAACACCGGCGTTTTATTGAGTGACTGTGACATTGAGTGACTGTGACTTTGACTGACTTCGAGTGTTGACTACCTACTTGTTCTCAATAAGTTACTTGACATTGGCGAATTATCTTCGGTTGTCCCGCTTAATAATTCCATATGAGTAATTGTCAGTCGAGAAGTTGATTGCCCCAAATAAAATAAGAATAAGAAGAAGCCTTGTTTTTTTCAGTCATATTTTATCATGTACCGGTTCGATCGGTATCCTGTTTGACAATTGTTTAACAATGGATCACACTGCAGGCCAAACTGTCGTAAAATTGTAGATTGTTAATAATGATCCACCGTCTTTGTCAATAAAACTTGCCGGCCGTTCTTTTTTATTCCATTGTTTTATTGTTTAGTACGTATTTTACTTGACTGTCGGCAGGTATGATGCGCCTAAGCTTAGGGTCGTTCTTTTGTTTGTATTATGGTGAGTATTCTGCACGTGTTCATCAAGTCCTCCACTAGAGTTAGTATTTTTTTTGTTAAGAATTGTAATTTAAGATCCTATAAGAAAACTAATAAATTGATCGCCTTCGTGAAGGCTGTTAAAAATAATTAACGTTTTTATCAATGGTTTTCAAATGGGCGCAAGGTCCTTGATAATCAGCGGGATGCAAATTGTAACTGAAGTAAATGTATGGTTTTGTTATTATTCCTTCGCCCCAAACTTCACCTCAATTGGCCCAAATTTTAAGAAAGCTTGGTAGGCGGGGCTAAATGTACGATTACCCAAACGTTGTACAAACTATTTTACAAGCTATGGGGCCATTCATAAATCATGCCACGTTGACGTGGGGAGGGAAGGGATCGACGATGTAAACTAAACCTAAACTTAGCACAAACTAAGAAGATACTAAACTTAGTGACTTAACATTTTTTAATTAAACTTTAATTTTCAAATGTTTGATTTATCTTAATTCTATTAAGCAATAATTTAAGTGGAAATGTATTGACTGATTTTAATTCAATTATTTCTAGATGTCAAATTGCAAAATATGTAATTTCACACTATGAAGGGAGAAGTTTCAAAAATGACCAACTGAAGTAAGAAAATCATCAAACTCGTGTGTCGTTTAAGAACGAATAGTCTGCAAAATCGCTTGCACTACGCTATGATTACAGGTATTAGCTCCGCCCATCCCGCTGCGTGTGCAATATATTATCACCTAAGGGAGTTGCCACACTGGTGGATTGCGAAGCGTTGTCAAGGCGGAGCGATGACGCAGCGACCAAGTCGCGGCTGCGCGGCGTTCATGCCGCAGATGCGGCGTAGGAGATAAGTCGGAACGCCATGTGTTTTTTTGTGGGAGTCACGCTGGTACACCGCAAATTACGTCAACCTTTTTTTAATAATACATTCATATAACTACCCATTTAACGATCTCACACCATACTAATTAGCTTAAGTACTTGTGTCACTACCAAATGCGGTCATCCATCCGGTCTAGCGATGGGCGTTATTAACGTTATACGAGAATATGCAGTTACGAGCTCGAACAGTGATAACTCGTTTTCCTCTACAACAATAACTAGTGATATTCATAACGCCATTTAAGCGATCGAAATAGACATCAGTCTTCAATAACTCTTTTAATCACAACGCTATAAAGTTAAATCGAATTCACTCTTATGTTTAAGGCATAGCGTCGATGTTTGGTTACTTTCACTACTCACGCAAAATCACTGGTTTTACATTATTCGTTATGACAAGTTGAAAACGACGTTTTACATTGACACCTTACACATAGTTTTGACAACGTGAAGGAGTAAAACGAGTAATGTAAAACGCGCTTAAAAAAGGACGTGATATGTGTACGTGAAGTCATTAAGTTATACCTACTGCTAACCTAACCAAACGTTTTTACGTTACAATTATCACGTTTGCTTCGGAACGTGGAAAATAGCTAGTTACAACCTGTGCGGATAAAGAATGGGATCATAAATGGCGGCGCATCTATTCACTTGTCGCTCGCACACCCACGAGTGCGCGTATAGACGCAAATAGTAGCACAGGTTGTATAAAAATCACTACTTATGAATCTGATTGTTGGAAATCACATAACGCTTATGTTACGTTATCTCAAAAACCGATAACGTCCCATCGCTAATCCGGTCATGCGGTAAACGAAGACAGTATTACCTGGTTGAGCTTGGACACGACGGTGTCGGCGGGGTGGGAGACGATGGCGCAGAACACGCCGGCGATGTAACCAGCCGCGAACGTCACCACCAGCTGCTCGCCCTTGGAGCACTGGTCGCGGGGCTTGGGTACCACGTACTGGAAGGAGAAACGTGACGGTTATTTACTTGGAAATAATATAGATGAGACTTGAAAATATATTCATATCAACATTGTCTCATAATGAAAGATGTCTTCAAGGTGTTCAGTAGGAACAATTGGTATTTCTTATAATCATTGAAATATTAACGCCCCGTTTGGTCTAATGGTTTAAGTGCCGGGCCATGATCTCGGCGTCCTGGGTTCGATTCCCGGGTCGAGCAAAGTTATGTTTCGAAGTTTTTCTAACACAGCTCGGGTTTGTGATCGCCAATCCGCATTTGGCAGGCGTGGTGCTTAAGCCTAATGCCATAGTAGCGATGGCTTGATTTCAATGATGGCGGCCTTTGCCCTGCATTGGGACAGTATGTAGGCTGATACTTTACTTTACATTGAAAAATTAAGCTTCGCTTCTGCGTGTTGTTCCCAGTCCATTGCGTAGTTTTTTTTTTAATGTGATAGGTGGCAGACGAGTAGACGGATTACCTGATCGTAAGACATTGCCGCCGCCCATAGACACCTGCGACACCAGGGGGGGGGGAGTCACAAGTGCGCTGCCAACCTTAAAAACCCCACTTTCCCACCGATTGGGCCTCCGGTACCCTCACTCACGCAGCGAAACACAGCACAGTGCTGCTTCACGCCGTAGTATCACTAAGCGTGGCTCTCCCACCGTGGTAAAGTAGTGGTTAATGGGTCGCACTATAAAACGACGGCTGCACAAGAGGTCCCGGGTTCGATCCCCGGGTGGGGCCAATAATTTGTACCTAAGTTTTCGGTGAGAAATTCTTAGTGTTAGCCTGGAGTCTGAAATGTTGGCGGTCTTGTACTCCCGTGCCTCGGAAAGCACGTTAAGCCAACCCGCGAGGAATCCTGCACCCGTCGCGTCACGCTGGTATCCCATCGCAATATTGAGGGTAAAGGAATGGAGAGTGCATTTGTGTTTGCGCACACACTTGAGCACTACAATATATCCTGCATACGAGGCTGATCGTTACGATCGGCCGCCGTAGCCGTAATCGGTTGGAGGATACAATTATTTCAGAAATTCAGCTGAAATGGTACTTTCCCTTTGAACAATTTCAGTTGAATGTCTGGCCCATCTTCTTTCTGAGAATCGTAGCTTTCATGTCGATGTCTTTCGGGATTACGCTAATTGATCCTGATTGGTTGACATTGTACGGTGATTTAGGAGTGGGTGTACTTTCTTGAGGCGGTAGCGCAGGATCTACCTAAATGGAGACTTTTATTATCGGTGACCAAGGCTCACTTTGGGTCGCTGCGCCAACCTAGTCAGTTAGTACTTTCTCGAAGCACGAGTGGCGACCCCACAGCCGGACCAGACATCTTTAAGCGTCCCCTTTTTTAATAATAATGATGTTTCATACACTAGTAGAGCAGCTCAACGGTTTTCTCCAAGCAGGTGAATTTCATCATAGCGTACGGTATCTGGCGACCCCATAGCGCTACCAGCCTTTTGTAGAAGATACCTACGCCCTCGTCCTAGATTCATACCTGGTAGAGCAGCTTAACGGTCTTCTCGAAGCAGGCGAACTTCATCATAGCGTACGGTATCTGGCGACCCCATAGCGCTACCAGCCTTTTGTAGAAGATACCTACGCCCTCGTCCTAGATTCATACCTGGTAGAGCAGCTTAACGGTCTTCTCGAAGCAGGCGAACTTCATCATAGCGTACGGTATCTGGCGGCCCCATAGCGCTACCAGCCTTTTGTAGAAGATACCTACGCCCTCGTCCTAGATTCATACCTGGTAGAGCAGCTTAACGGTCTTCTCGAAGCAGGCGAACTTCATCATAGCGTACGGAATCAGGCGACCCCAAAGTGCTACCAGCCCTTTGTAGAAGATACCTACGCCCTCGTCCTAGATTCATACCTGGTAGAGCAGCTTAACGGTCTTCTCGAAGTAGGCGAACTTCATCATGGTGTACGTATCTGGCGACCTCACAGAGCTACCAGCCCCTTGTAGAGCAGCTCAAAGGTCTTCTCGAAGCAGGCGAACTTCATCATTGTGTACGGTATCTGGCGACCTCACAGCGCTGACAGCCCCTTGTACGAGCAGCTCAACGGTCTTCTCGAAGCAGGCGAACTTCATCATGGTGTACGGTATCTGGCGACCTCACAGCGCTACCAGCCCCTTGTAGAGCAGCTCAAAGGTCTTCTCGAAGCAGGCGAACTTCATCATGGTGTACGGTATCTGGCGACCTCACAGCGCTACCAGCCCCTTGTAGAGCAGCTCAACGGTCTTCTCGAAGCAGGCGAACTTCATCATGGTGTACGGTATCTGGCGACCTCACAGCGCTACCAGCCCCTTGTACGAGCAGCTCAACGGTCTTCTCGAAGCAGGCGAACTTCATCATGGTGTACGGTATCTGGCGACCTCACAGCGCTACCAGCCCCTTGTAGAGCAGCTCAAAGGTCTTCTCGAAGCAGGCGAACTTCATCATGGTGTACGGTATCTGGCGACCTCACAGCGCTACCAGCCCCTTGTAGAGCAGCTCAACGGTCTTCTCGAAGCAGGCGAACTTCATCATGGTGTACGGTATCTGGCGACCTCACAGCGCTACCAGCCCCTTGTAGAGCAGCTAAACGGTCTTCTCGAAGCAGGTGAACTTTATCATGGTGTACGGTATCTGGCGACCCCACAGCGCTACCAGCCCTTTGTAGAAGATACCTACGCCCTTGTCCTAAATAATATTTAGATTCATACCTGGTAGAGCAGCTCAACGGTCTTCTCGAAGCAGGCGAACTTCATCATGGTGTACGGTATCTGGCGACCCCACAGCGGGACCAGCCCCTTGTAGAAGGTGCCCACGCCCTCGTTCTGCACCATCTTAGGCCACGCCTCACGCAGCGTGTTCGCGAATCCGGGCATGGTCTGGATGCGCACCTGCCGACGTTCAAGGGTAAGGGTTAGCCCGTTCTTAAAGAAGTATTAATGTGCAATAAAATTTGCGACCTAAGGGTTCCGTGCATTACTTCTTTAATTGTAACTGTAGTAGCATTCGTTTAATCAATGCCCCTGGAAACACCCCGGGGAGAGCTTCACGCTACCCGACCGACTCCCAGCGACCGGGTTAGCATAAGGCGGCGCCGCCCACCGGTACAGTTCTACCACGTTTATAAGTTACATCGGCAAAATTCGTCTACGCAGAAGAGCAAGTTAAATCCGATTGATTACGATTGCGAAAGCAGTTGAAATACTGACTTTATTGCGTTACATTAAGATCCAGAGAGGGATGCTATCTCTCTCTCTCTTAACCGCACTCGCACCGAACATGGCGCTGACACACAACCAATAAGAAATTGTAATTTTTGGCGCGCGGGAGCGTTGTGATTGGTTAAGATTTTGCCGCAGTTTCGAAAATAAGACTTCTACGCAGGTACATTTGTTGTAACTTATAAAATTAGTAAAACTGTACCGACGTCGCGTCCTTCTGAGCCGGCAGCTTTCTCAGTCATCGAAAAAAAAAAAGAAAGAGGTACAAATCGATGCCAGTTCAAATAAGGCTGGGCCGAACAATCCCACGATCAGGAGAGCCTCGTCTAGTTGTCTATAAAAAAGCGGATGGCTCGCCTAAGCCTGATGGTAAGCATAAACAAAATCCTGATTGTCGGTCCGGGTTAGGAAGAATCAATCCCGTAGACTTGCCGAATTGGATTCCCTACCCACAACAATTGTATTCACACATAAAATATCAGTTTGGCACGGAACCCTGAGAGAATTTGACGTCGATTCAAGCTGCACCCTCAGATCTCATAATCTCATTATCACAGGGCACCTCGCGCACCCGCGCCGCCACGCTGCGCACGCAGAGCGACCGACACCGTGGTCGCCGACGGACGCCAGCACGCCGCTTCCCTCTCTGCGCTTTTTTTCGTCATCGGGTGATTGCTTGCTTGTTATATATATCAAATTCTATGTATATTATTCGAGTAGCACTTTTAGTCTATTACGCTTTGATTATTATGTTTTTATTTTTAGCCTAGGTATCGCTGGAAAGACATCGAATTTCACACGCGAAAACCCTCATTGCCATACTAGCTCACGAGATGTTCGAAATAGTGATAAAATGCGTGAATATACTCTTATTTCAACTCAATAGCAATGGGGGTCTTTAAACCCAATTGAAATAAATAATGTTAATAATAATAAATCCTGCGTTAATAACAACACCCTGTTGGTCTAGTGGTTTAAGTACCGGGCCATGAGCTCGGGTTCGATTCCCAGGTCGAGCAAGAAGTATGTTTCGAGATTTTCGAACATATCTCGGGTTTGCGATCATCAACCCGCATTAGGCAGGAGTAGTGATTAAGCCCAATCCATCATATTAGTGATGACTTGAATTCTATGACGGAGGCCTTTGCCCTGCAGTGGTATAATTTATAGGCTGATACTTTACTTTTTAATAATGAATCTAAACACTTGTGTTATGGATATGAGAATAAACTACATGAAATTGAAAATACGTATTCTTCATTCAGCATCTAAGTTTATTTGGATAGTCATACAGTTTTCCCTACAGCATATAATAGAATAGGTACATAATTACTTGTAGGATCACACTTACTTTAGCAGCCTCGAGGGGCGACAGCGCGATGTCGGCGAAGAACTCGGCGGAAGCGGATGCGCCGAGGTACACGAAAGTACGGTACGTGTACGCGGTCTCCTCGTCCAGCAAGCCAGAGTACATCACCTTGAACACTTCGTACAGGCCGAACTTGCACAGACCCTGCACACGGAATTATATGTTAATGTAAAGGGGATTGGGTTGGTTATTGTTTTGAGGGTGCTGGTCGACTCATAATGAAGGATGTCTTCAAGGTGTTCAGTAGGAACAATTGGTATTTCTTATAATCATTGAAATATTACGCTAAGTGCTGCGTTCCCAGACGCCTCGTTTTTGGCAGGACAGTACCAGTCCTACTTTTCGAAAATTTGAGTGATATTTTTAGGTATTTTTTTTTATGTGATAGGTGACGCGCACGGGTCGCCTGATGGTAACCGTTTGCCGCCGCCCATAGACACGAGCGACACCAGTGGAGTCACAAGTGTGTTGCCAACCTTTAAACCCCCCTTACCCACGCAGCGAAACACAGCACAGTGCTGCTTCACGCCGGTTTTCTGTAAGGTCGTGGTATCACTCCGGTCTAGCCGGCTCTTTCATCCCGCAGCGTGGCTCTCCCACGGTCGAAAGTAAAAGTACCGCTTTTGAGGGCAGAATAGGACAGAAGGTAGTCCTTATCTTCGGGTATTTGTAATGGTGAACTTTTTATTTAGGTTATTTGCGTTTTCGACATGTGTATTATGTCATGTGCCGCTCTCAACAAAAAAAAACTTGCTTTCTAAAAAAAACACAGGCAACGCTGGTTCTGTGTCTATATTGTAGTATTTTTGGAGCGCATTAGTGGGAGGCAAAGTGAGTGATGAAAGGACAGCTTTTAGGGCCGAAACTGCGTTACGCGGGCGCGCGCGCATACAAAAGTGACACGTCGCGGGCGTCAGATTCATCAAGTCGCAACGTCTCAAATGGGCAGGAGCCCGATTCTCGTGCTCGTGATATTTTGAAAACATGGCGGATATCACCTGAAAACCATACAAAAAAAAACTGTTTTAGTGATATATGTCGTATGAAAATAAATATCACGAGCACAAGAATTGGGCTCCAGAACATGTCGAGAGAATGGACAAAAGCAGAGCCCCAAAAATATTGACCGACTGGAGGCCGCAGCAGAAGAGACCAAGGGGAAGACTTAAGAAGAGGTACTGCGATTGCATCGTAGACGATCTTAAGGTGAAAGGTATACTCCACTAGCGACACCAATTGATTTTGATTGTTAGCTACTAAAACAGATATATTTTAAACAACTTCGGGGCTTCAGTCTCTTGGTAAACATCTATACTATTTATTAAATAGTTATAGTTAGCTATTTGATCTGGTTTTGCACTCGAATTTTGAATTATCACCTAACGCGGTCACTTTTGGCGTTAATCAATTTTTTTAGTACAAAAAGAAACCGAACATTAGGGCATGGTTATTAAATAAATAGTATAAGTGTTTGCGACAAGAGACTAAAGCCCTGTAATTATTTAAAATATATTTGTTTTGGTGGCTAACAATTAAAATTAATTGGCGTCGCTAGTGTGCCCTACCCGTCGCCTTAAGGCGATGAAAAGGTTTACTAACTGGAGACGGACAGCCAGGGATATCGCGCTTGGCAGTCCATAGTAGAAGAGGCCAAGACACAAAAAAGGGTTAGACACAGTCCCTCCACCAGCCCCACTAGCCCATGGTCCTTCCTACCGTCTCGGCATACGGACCGAATCTTGGGAGACGCTCACCGGGTACTTGCTAAGGGCTCTTTCCCCGGTGCGTTTCTTCACTCCCTACAAAGTCTGTGTCTGTGTCCCATTTCAATGTCACTTCTCCCCAAATGGGGCGTGAAACACCACAACACAAGCGACTCGCGCTCGGGCAGTTCCACATCAATCAATCTCCTTCCTAATGTTAAGCCTTTTGTGTGCAAACGCACGCAACCGTCGAAAACCTTCTGCAGAGTTGACCATCTCTTGATGGTATACTGGTCCTATCTCGTTACCCGAAAAGAGGTTGTAGCGCCGAAGAAAGTTAAGTAAGTACACTGACCTGTAGCGAGTAACCGATGAACGTGGGCGCCCACCCCTTGGCGAGGCCGCGCATGCCCTCCTCGGCCACGGACACCTTGAACCCGTTGACCACGTTCTTGTACTTGTCGGCGTCCACCTGGAGACGGCATTTCACCAGGTCGAGGGGCACCACAGCGGTGTGGGTGATACCTGCAGGGTATCATTCAATAAAAACGCTATTACACCACTACAATGATATGCCAAGGGACATCCGCTAGAATAACAATAATAATCATTCTCACAACATCTCATACGTTGACCTGATTCCGTACTAAGTAGCTTAAGCACTTGTGTTACAGGTATCAGACAACAGAGCAACACAAATATATACTTAAATACATAATATTACACCTAGACACTAAACACAAGTGCATGATAGCAGCCGTGGTCAGTCCGCTCGTGACCACGGCTGCTGTAACGTAGCCGAAACGTCGAGCCAAATATGTGAGTACACAATGTTGTTTCACATAATAAATATCGTGTTAATCCCCGTATTGATACATTATACTAAACACAAGTGTTCATCGCACGAATGTTTGTCCAGGGTAGGGATCGAACACACGACCTTTGGCGTAAGAGGCAGGGTCACTACCAATCCGGTCGGTCAGTAATAGACGCATTTACGGCCGGAATAAGATTTTGTTTTCATTTCTAGAACGCATATTATCATAGACCTCATTGCCGCTTTCCATCAGGCGTGCGTGATTGTGACATTTCCCTATAGTAATTACCTAAAAAAAACAGAGCTTAGAAGCTTACGTTATACTTCCTTGCTTCTTCGTAAGTGACTGAGATCCTGGTCTCTATCCAGCGATCACGGACATCGATTTTAACTGTTTTGAATAATGCAAGGTACTTGATTAGTATTATAATAATTACCATTAATATGGACTAATCTGCCAGTCAATTCGTGAGGATAATAGATAAGTTTATATCGAGCTCAGGTTCGCTCCTGCTTGGAGTACTGCTGTCACCTCTGGGACAGTTCTACCCGGTATCAGTTAGACGCTCCGGAATCAATAGAGCGACGTGCGAAGAGGCTCATCGGTGATGACGCACTCTCCGAAGCTGGCCTGCAGAGCCTGGACCACCGTCGACGTGTGGATGCCTCTCGGTCTTCTTCCGGATTCATTTCGGGGAGTGCGCGGAGGTTCCACATAATTCGATCCCCCCCCAGCCAATTCCATCACCGGACGACAAGGTGCGGCGAGGGCTTTCATTCTTATGAGGTAAAACTAGGAATGGAACTCCCTGCCGAGGTCTGTTTGTCCTGACCACTATAATCTGGACATCTTTAAGGCAAGGCTACTTTTAGGCAAACGTGTATCATCCTAGACCTCATCGTCGCTTTTCATCAGGTGCGATTGTGGTCAAGCGTTAGCCTATTGACAAAAAAAAGATGAACTATCCAATAATTACAGGACCTTTAGTTCCTTCAGAATAATCTTCCGCTTTCTTCATACATCACGCACGCCGTTATAAGAAGCAATCAGGATAGATTCAAAAGATTTTAAAATGTAAACTTTAAGAGTATAAAATATTGTACCGGTCGTGTAACCACTAAATCTAAAATTACGTATTTCCGCCAAACAATCACTTGAAGCGTCGCTCTCAGCGTAAAAGTAGGGCATCTGCAGCTATGGTCGATTGAGCACGGTTTGGTAGTAAAAAAAAGACAAAGATTTCGCATCGAAACTCGTGTATTCGAGAAAGAGGCTTCTGACCCAATGAGCGATATAATATGCACGTGATGATTTAAATCTTTATCAGTTTCACACTTCTGTAATTAATGGGTGGAGTCAGATATTGTGCGTGGCGACTCCAGGTTTATCTTATCTAAGTCAGTAATAAACTGAATAGATTTAATTAGCACACGGACATAATTTTACACAGTTTTTGTAATGCCTCGTTTTTACTTGCTTTCATTACTCAACTCTTCATTGCTTCCATAGTATGTACACTATGACTTCACAGATGGTGAAGTATAACAAAGCAACCATAGACCCTGTCCACCTTATTCTAAATCGCAATCTAAAGTTCCAGCACGCAGTAATAAAAGGGGCTCGCACGAATTTTGTTCCAGGACTATACTAAGTTCGCCATTTGTAATAAGGTGGTGTTAGGCTTTGGTGCAATGAAGAATATAAATAAATATTCCACGGTGGTGATCTCTTAATCCGTGTGGTGAAGATCAATAAAAGGTTAGAATTATTTTAACTTTCTATGTCACAAGTGAGTTTGTCGCAGAATGTGCACTTCGTAGAATGCGCATTTCTCACAAGGGGCACTTCTCATACTGTGCAAGTTTATTTACAATTGATACAATTTGACTAATAACTAGATTCTGAAGAACTGTGTAGACGGCTAGACAAGCACCGTAGCGTAGAATTATCTCCACAGATAACTGTTATCTCTGCAACGTACGCAATGTCAGCAGATTTGATCAGCACGTAATATCGATAGACGCTATTACGCATCATGGAACAAGAAAACGCGCGCTTTAACCGTCACAGAGTGTGAAAGAGATCCAACCGACCCTGATGCAGATTCTATACGAATAATAAAGAATTTCTCCCAGCAGGTCACTCCAGTAATAACGGCTTCGTGCGGTTTTTCAATTTCAATTCTATGAAAAGGCACTGTTTTAGGGTGCATGTCTATGATATATCGACAGTCATCAATAGTATTATGAACTTTGGAGTTCATCATCATCATCGTTTTAGCCAATAGATAAACCAATATGTAATGTATAAACTCATAACAACATATGATATATGTGTATATGTATATATATATATTACATCCACTCAAATCAATACAAATATGTAAAGTAATGAGGGTTTTCGCGTGTGAAAAATCCGCTAGATGGAGAACTATAGGAGTCCATATACTATGTGATTGGTTATTTTTAAACGTGATCTGTCAAAATGTCAATTTGACAAACTAAACAACCAATGCGGCTAATGTTCAACTCAGTCCAACAGTACGCCATCTAGAGGATTTTTCACACGCGAAAACCTTCATTACTACTCACTTATAAACACGTAGAACACACGCACGCACACATACACTGCTTGGTATGTAATCATTAAGTTAAAACATATCCAAACTGTCTCAGATGTAAACCTAAATCGTAATTCATTAGAAAGAGCGAGGTTCTCCCAACACAAGTATCGTTTGATTACTTTCTGGGAGGCCCCAGTAACTTGTTTGTAGCTGAAGTGTGGCTTTCCCACGGTTACAAATAATGTGATATCCTAATCTACGCATGTTCTGCACCAAAGTAGGTATATGTAGATGATATAATAAATTATATAGTAAGGCCAATATCTAAGGCTTCTTCACATTATCACTTAGGTGTCCTACTTTAGCTGCAAAGTTAGTAGCACACCAAGTAGTCTCGCTTACATTATCTTTGGCCTTTTGTCTATGGCGATATTTTAGCTTTTGCCGCTTCAACTTTCTTAAAAAGAACTTTACGGCTATGGAATTGTTTACTTATTTATTAGTTTGTGGTTAGCGGGTAGCCACATAAACAAAGGAAACTATAGACACGGAACAAAGAGAATGAAAGAGCGATGGTAGCTCAATGTATACGAACGCGCCTTCCACGCAAGGTGGTCGAGGTTCGAATCCGAGCATTTTTCAAATCTATGTGCATATTTCTAACATTACCATCTGCTCGGCGGTGAGGGAAAACATAGTGAGGAAACCTGCACGTTTCGGAAAAAGTTTCTGAAACGTGTAACCATGATTCAGTTGGTCTGGTTCCCCTGTTAAAGGACTGCGAAGGTCAGACGGCAGTAGCTTCATTGTAATTACCAGACCCCCCCCCAAATACTAAATCATAGTCTAAGTGTGTCCCGGCTTTAAATACTCCTTTAATTTTTTTTAAATTAAATTACTATTATATGATGATCAATCTTTCATCGCGCCAAATCCATTCTATCTAACCTTGCCCGTGATTGAAGACTGCGATAACGCGAGATAAGTAATCCCCTTGTATCTGCGAACGGCTGAAATAGATTCGTTATGATTACGATAGCTATATTTATACTATATACAGATAGGTCACTGGGTTTGTCGTCGTCGATCAGCTGTTGACACACTCGACTCGTGTAAATGATTTATGTAACATGCACGAGGCTCATGGTCATACATAGTAGCTAAAGAATATAATCGTGAAATTCCCTTTTCATTTTTAAAGTTTTTTTTTAATGTTATACAGTTCAAGACCCCAATTCTCGGGCTCGTGACATTTCTTTTCATACGATATATATCACTAAAACATAGTTTTTTTGTATGATTTTTAAGTGATATCCGCCATGTTTTTGAAATGTCACAAACCCGAGAATTGGGCTCCAGTTTGACCACAGTATATCTGTGATTACTTAATGAACAACTTAATGAAAAACGACGGGATGTTATAAGTTTGACGTGTCTGTGTGTCTGTCTTTGGTATCGTTTGAAAGATGAATCAGGTATGTTGGATGGTTCTTAGTTATGTTGGATAAAAATCGATCCAAGATGGCCGCCGTCACAAAGATATGGATTGTATGTTTTAACACAACTCAGATGGGTATCATATAAAAGGGCTTGTATAGCAAAATATATTTAATGTGACAAATTTCGAATCCATCTCTAAAAGTCCTACTTATATTAGGTTTGTCTAGACACTATAGTTACTAGGCAAACGGAATTAGGTAAAGCATCCATGTAATACTTAATCTAAAAAATCTACATTCACAGATATTACAACAAAATTCTATTGTGCGCGCGCGCACTGCGATAACTCCTGGTTGCGCGGTGCATTGGTGTTGGTGTACTTAGGCGCGTGAACAGAGTGACCTGTCCGTGTGATATACTATGGTTTGACGGATGGACGATTGCCGCCGCCCATTGCAACATCAGTGGATTCACAAGGTTGGCAGCGCCAACCAACTACTTTTTCTCTGGATTGGGCATTAGCTTTGGGCGAAACATACCCTCGTATGTGCAGCTTCACGCCGGTTTTCTGAGGGACCGAAATACTTCGGTCAAGACAACTCATATAAATATGCCGCAACACGGCTCTCTGAAACCTACGTATCAAATTCATGCAGGAAGTAGGGACGATTCCCAACTTACACGTGCTCTAAAGAAATCCACATGATGCACGTGCATTGCACTAGTTGGCTAAGTGTCTTCTGGCTTCGTTTTTGTCATTCCATAGTCATGGCACTAAAGGGACATATTCTCATGGATTTTGTCATGTAACATGTTGGCAACGATTCAACTTTACTCTAGGTTAGTTGGTCATATTTTTACAGTACAAAAAGCGGCCTTTGAGTTTTAATATTACCTAATTGTCAATTTCCCGCGACGTCCTGTTGGTCTAGTGGTTTAAGTACTGGACCGTGATCTCGGGGTCCTGGGTTCGATTGCCGGGTGGAGCAAAAAAGTGTGTTTCGAATTTTTCGAACATAGCTCGGGTATGTGATCGATCACCTATGCGCATTTGGCAAGCGTGGTGATTAAGCCTTATCCCATCATAGCAGCGATAACTTATTTCCTATGATGATCCTTTACTTTTGTCAATTTATTAATTTATTCCAGATCTTGTGCACTCGAACATTGAAGTCGACTTTAGAGATTTCATAGATTCGTCCATACAAATCTACCTATAATTATTAGTACATGTTCTAAGTTTTAAAAAAAGCTTTTCGAATGCTTGACCAGCTTCAAACCAGACGCATATTTCCGAATCGCTGATTGGTCAAAACGGCATCAACTACGAATTAGGATTAACCTAACCTGGCTCACACCAGTTTGAACTCAGATCATGTAAGATTTTAATGATCGAACAGATCAAAATTTTAAAATTATTCAATAAAATTTATCTTAATTCAACAGGGCGCAAACTTTTTTCTTATTTGTACTTAAAAAAACCCTATTATCCCTAAAGTATTTTTTCTTACAATCAAAATAATTTTGGATCATTTATTTATGTTTTTATAATAATGTACTTTAATTATTACAATTATGTTTCTCTGCATTCAACCAAACGACAAATACAACGATATTAGGTAAATCTCTGATTCGACCAATCATTATTCGTGGATAAATCTATGGTATAACATCAGATTTGTATGGAATGACAGCGCTATACCGATTTAGTATCAGAATAAGGTTGGTCGAATCGGCTCTTATGCCCGATTCGGGCAATCACTATCTGTGGATGAATCAACGGTATAACGTCAGATTTGTATGGAATGACAGCGCTATACCAAAGATTTAGTATCAGAATAAGGTTGGTCGAATCGGCTCTTAGGCCCGGCGGTAGGGCAAGTATTATTACCTTACTCTAAGGGGTAGAGCCATAACATAAAAAGGGAACATATTACTTAGTTCTTAATTTTGCACTTGGCCTAAATCCGTCGGTCGTACTAAAGTTATGTTACGTCATGGTGAAACACCGTACTATGTATAGATAGCTTACCACCTACATAAATAGGTATTGTAGTAAATGGCCTTCAGACAATTCGTTTCAATTTAGATATCGTATATGTATTTTCTACCTAGTTAACTAAATTACATAGAGTTTAGCTACCTTAATTTTAACTTTTGTGTTTTACTAATGGTAAAAAATTTCTTTTAGTGATGATGACTTAGGATATTCGTCAGGGATGAAAACCAATTATGCAAATTAAAATCACATAATTTTTTATATGATAGGTGACAGACGAGCAGACTGACCTGATAGATAGATACTCTTTATTGCACAACATACAAAACTTAAAAGCTAGGTATACAGAGATACAATGTACAATTTAGGCGGTCTTATCGCTGGGAGCGATCTCTACCAGACAACCTTCAGGTAAAGGACATTAGATAAAAGAGGGGAGATGGTGGTGCAATCCATTTGATTATGAACATGATAATAAGCGATTGCCGCCGCCCATGGACACCCGCGACATCAGTGGAGACACAAGTGCGCTGCCAACCTTTAAACCCCCCTTTCCCACAGATTGGGCCTTCGGTACACTCACTCACGCAGCGAAACAGCACAGTGCTGCTTCAAGCCGGTTTTCTGTGAGGCCGTGGTATCACTCCGGTGGAGCCGGCCCCTTCATGCCGAAGCGTGGCTCTCCCACGGTCAAGCATTACTTCGACCCCATTGATAATTACATAATTAGGTATAATGCAAGCCATAGTGAGGGTTTACATAGGAGATCAAATCTGCTCAGCTAAAACAAAGCGGTGTAAAGAAGTAGTGCGAAATCGACCAAAGTGCCGCTCACTTGTTTCGGGTCAAGACCAAGATTCCTTTCGGATTGTTGAGCCAGCGGAGTGAGTAAGTAACTTTGTGTAAGTTTTATTTAAATTTACAAAGGTTGACTGGTAGAGAATGCCTCTTGGCATTAAGTTCGCCTATTGTATAAACATTTTGTGCAATAAAGGTTTAAATAAATAAATTATGGCTCTCTTATTGTATCCCCTGTCTGTTTTTAGGTTTCTGTATGCAGCGGTGCATCCCCTATCGATCTTAAAATGTCGAAAAAAAAAAACACGGCGATCAAAAAGACGAAAAAACGATGATACGTCATTAACGCTAAAAGAATGTGAGAATTATCGATATCCACTGTTTGATTGTATATGGGAACAATACAACTCAAATCTTCAGGAAAATAAAATAAAGAATGAAAATACATTTATTGACCATCACCACACAGAAAAAATAAACACGACACGACACAGATACAATGAGGAGAGGCGATACGAGGAGAGATGGTGTGGTTGTGTGTGGTCAATCAGGTCCTACGCTGGCTGCTACGGCATTATCTGCAGTGCCGCTGGTATTCTGGTATTGTATTTATTCTGGTATTTATTGCTGGTATTCTGGTAGGACCTTAAAGAGCGTACCTTTTAAAAAACCTCCGACGACTTGTGACTCCCCTGGTGTTGCACTTGTCCATGGGTAGCGGTAATCGCTAAAAATAGCTTCGCCAAAAAATAGTTCGGGCTTATTCCTACACATTAAATAAACCTTTGTTAACCAAAATGGTGAGATGGAGCAGATTTGTCGTTTGAAACAAAAAAAATAAAAAAAAAATTTCGAAAGAGAATGAAAACTGCTTCATAGAAAAGTTTAACCATAATAGACATGTACAACCTGTGCGGATAAGGAATGGGATCAGAAATGGCGGCGCATTTATTCACTTCTCGCTCGCACACCCACGAGTGCGAGTATAGACGCAAATAGTGTGCGAGCGAGAAGTGAATTGATTCGCCGCCATTTCTGATCCCTATCTTTATCCGCACAGGTTGTACACTAACAGACTGTCCCTTTTCATAGAAAGCCATACTTAATAAACCGTGCGACGCCGTTAGTACTGGAGTAACGTGCTGGGCAACGTTGTTTCTGTACACTTTCACAATCTGTGACGTTTGTTCCGAAAATGGCACATTCCGCTGACTTCTAGTTCCATGGGTGTAACAAACATTTATGAATAAGACCCAGAATATTGTAGGTATATTACAAGTAGTGTTTTTAGTGGCTAGGTACTTACCGCATGAGAGGACACCACCAAGACCACAGAGCGCGAAGTATTTGGAGGAGGCGAACTCGCACGAGTCGCCGAGCTCAGCGTTCGCGGCCATGCCCATGCCGCTGCTCTGCAAGATGCAAACCGATGTTATATCAGCATCATCGCTGCTAAATATACAGCCATCCTCAATCATTGCAACGGTGGGTTGTGCTAACGGGCTCCCTCTGCGGGTGCACGTTCAGAGCTAAGATTAGCTACGCTAGTCACTGGAAAGCATATCATAGGGCAGGAATACCTTAGTCCCTGAATAAAACATTATTTTTTAGTCACGCAAGGATAATGCTTAACGCACCGTTTCGTTAGGTCAGGGAACCTGACGGGGTGTGTGAGACTCTCTCTATACGGATGACCCAGAGGTATAGTCACTAAAAGCCCTACCATGCCCGCCGATGTTGACTTAAGCGAGCCCAAAGACTCATCAGTCCGTTTGAAATTATACTTATTGATTAATTACTTTTACCCAAAGTTGTCGCAGCAGCCCAGTAACCCTGATCCAGATGGTCTGGTTCTCCTGTGTAAGGATTGCGAAGGCCAGACATGCGTCGCTTCAATCTAATTACAAGACTCACCAATCGTGGTCTCCCAGCAACTAACAGAGATTTTTTTGTGGTCAATAGGCTAACGCATGACCACAATCGCACCTGATGGAAAGCGACGATAAGGTTTAGGATGGTACGCGTTTGCCTATAAGATGCCTGTTCACTCATGCCTTAAAGACGTCCAGATTATAGTGGTCAAGAAAAACAGACCTCGGCAGGGAGTTCCATTCCTTAGCCGTCCGCACTATAAATGTGGAAGCGAATCGCTTCGTGCGGATAAGGGGTAGTTCTACCACATAAGGATGGAAGCCCTCGCCGCGCCTTGTCGTCCGGTGATGGAATGGGCTGGGGGGCATCAAATTAAAAAACAAAATCTAATCCATATTCTACTCACTGTACTAAATATGTCGTACTATCTAACATTAATTAAATGAGTATGAAATGAAAGTTTCAAAAGTTTTATTTATGTAAGTAACAAAAAATACCTCTGTGTCCTTTTATTTTTCCTAATAAAATTTCCATTTAGCACAGTGAGAATTCCTGGCGCATTGCTTTACGTAATCAATGCGCAACTACAATGAGTTCAATCTCTGGAAAAAGACATGCATTACGTAGGCATTTTAATACCTCTATAGCATTTTCCATCACTTAAAAAATTGGTTTATGAAATACCAAGCCAGCTATTTTATATATTGTACCCACAGGAGCCAATATGTTGCAATAATCTGGTGATTAATACCAGCTATATGATTACACACTCACACATTCAAAGCTGTCGTTTTGGAGCCCGGGTATGCTTAGACCATGTTTTTCTACTTTCAATTGATATGGATGTGCATTCAATGGTTATCTTAGGGAGTTTTTTAATGTCTCACACAGCAGCATTTTGAACATGTACTGTTATCAGCAAAATTATCAATAATTTACACATATTCTACAATATTGTTGTACCTACTATTTATATAACAAATAAAAAATGTATTCATATTCCCTATGTAAGTATACTGAATTTTTAGATTGGTGAAAAAGATCACTTAATGGTAAGCGATTTCCACATCAGCAGCGGAGTGACAAGTGTGCTGCCAAGTTTTTTGCATGACTTTCCCCAAATTATGCCCACTGATCAAGCCCGATTTTTTTTTTTATGATATGGGTGGCAGACGAGCAGACGGATCACCGGATTGTAAGCGATTACCGCCGCCCATGGACGCCTGCAACACCAGTGGTGTCACCAGTGCGCTGCTTACCTTTTAACCCCCCTTCCCCTGGATTGGGCCGCCGGTACCCTCACTCACGCAGCGAAACACAGCGCATGTACTGCTTCACGTCGGTTTTCTGTGAGGACGTGGTATTACTCCGGTCGAGCCGGCCCATTCATGCCGAAGCGTGGCTCTCCTACTGTTTTTATTTGATAAGTACCAGACGAGCAGACGGATCACCTGATGGTAAGCGATTGCTGCCGATCACAGACACCAGTAGAGTCACAAATGTGCCAGCCAACCAACCTGCCTGTTTGCTGTGAGTGGTATCATTCCAGTCAAGCCAGACCCTTCATGCTGAAGTATAGCTCTCACACATGTAAATTGACTTAAGTGTAAGTGAAATATTATGTTACCTGTTGAATCTGTGGGACTGTGGAGGAGCCAGCCTGGCACTGGGCAGGTGAGAGCGGCCCGCGGAAGGGCGAGTTCCGCGCCGCGTCCAGTAGGGATGACAACATTATTCTGCCAAACGAATGAATTGTCAATGTAACATAATTTCATCCATGGAAGACCAGTGTCTTAATGTCCCTTAGACACAGCAATCATTTCTGATTTCAATGTCATTCTGATATGTTATTATTTTTCTAAAACTCATTTTACCCTGTTGCTCTAGTGGTTCAAGTACTAGGCCATGATCTCAGGGTTCCGGGTTCAATTCTCGGGTCATGGACAAAGTATGTTTAGAATTTTTCGAACATAGCTCAGGTTTGTGCATCCGCCAATCGGCATTTGGCAAGTGTGGTGATAAAGCCTAATCCCATCGTAGTAGCGATTACTTGATTTCTATGATAGTATACAATTCGTGCTGAACAAGGCTGCCCCTGATGAAATGAACAGGGCTCAGTCACAACCATCAACTTTGTCAGCACAAAAAAGTGAGAGTAATAATAATAGTTGGAGAAAAATCTATTGTGGCAAAGAATCCTCTGATGAGTACATTGACATTTAATAATAATAATAATTCTCACAACATCTCATACGTTGACCTGATTCCGTACTAAGTAGCTTAAGCACTTGTGTTACAGATATCAGACAACAGAGGAACACAAATATATATTTAAATACATATAATACACCCAGACACCGAACAAACACAAGTATTCATTGCACGAGTGTTTGTCCAGGGTGGGGATCGAACCCACGACCTTTGGCGTAAGAGGCAGGGTCACTACCAATTGTGCCATCCTGTCAGTCAAACATTTAAAGCTGTTACTTTATTAAGTGTTTGATTCTTGTTTGATTCTTCATTTTCTATAAAAAATGCAAACGAAACTTTAAGCCCTATTTTTTATAGAGGCACAATATCAATATACTGAGAGTCAATACTCTCTACACCCTGATGGGTGAATTTCATATTCTTGGAAAAATTTCTTTTTGAAACTCCAATTAGCCTTAAGAAAGCCTGGTACTAAGTTAGCAATACTGTAGAATTTAAAACTTTTGTGTTTCATTATACAAATAACTAATGTAAACACAGCTTCATCGATGCTGTGTACCTCCAGTCTGCTTGTGACCACAACCGTTGTAATGCGGTCAGAATGTCAAGCTATGAGTATATGCTACTACCAGTATGTACTTACATATTATAATAACCTCGTTTTGTCTTATGTACATTAATTATTTTAAAACTGTAGAAATTGGGTTATGCTTACTTCTCAAGATATCTTGATCTGAAATTGACTAAAATAGTACCTTAAAAACTGTACTTGGTTCAAAAATAATCAAATAAAATACAAATTAACAATCAAATATTGAAGTACATGTTTCTATCAACTAATCTCAAAAGAACAGAATGAATAAAATTTAACTAGTGAGTGTGATTTCAATTCATGATTAAAGTTATAGAAACTATAGAAAGTTATAAAAATCATTTATTGATTTAAAAAGGAAGGAAACTGAAACCCACATTCACAACCTCAAAAGTAAAATTCAACTCTATATTAAAGTTATTAAGTATCTTGCAGTTGTTGGATTTTCCATAAAATGAATGAAATAAGGTTATGTATGAGGAAAACGTCAGGATATTCCAAATTGAAGAACTCGAGTATTTAGATAATTAAGTAAACTTAGACCAAGGCTAAGAGCATTGTCGAACGCAATCGTAGGTTCTATTTCTAGGGTTTAAAGTTGACCTTTCAACTCAAGATAGATTCGAAAATCAATGCCACTGCCATGACAGCAGTACACCGTTGAAGGTTAGGTAATAATGAAATTAAACAAAAGCAGTATCATATTCAACTGTTTCACGCACTTAAAAAACTTATGACTACAGTCACATAATTTAAAACAAAATTTTAGGCTAATTCATATAAATTATGTCAGCAGAAAATCTGTTACAATCAATACTGCTTTACACCGGACAAACAGTGGCCAAAAGCAGTCAGATACGAGTTATTACACGCAATTTTTACTGGCCTTTCAATTTATAGGGAATTCTAGTATTCCAGATGGAAGTAAATATAATATTCTAAACTTATATGGGGCAAGGTCACGTGCAAACATAATTCCATTAGGTTACGTAAGGAGAAAAATATTAACGATGTCTATAACAATGGCACTTTTCTGTCTATTATATTCGAGCACAATTAATTTCAATTAATTTAAACTAAATAAGAATAAGAAATGATAACTTACATGTTTTTAATCCGATCGAAACTATTCAACACACCGCACCGCGCCTGACGCACAGTGGTAAAGGAAACTGCGGCGTCGATGCCAGCGCCATCGGAAATTATGTAATCACGTGGGACAGTTGACGTTTACAGCGGTACAATTTGTTCTCACTTCATATTCGATTCAATATCGTCTAGAAAACGGAAAAAATACGGAAAGCCTTTAAAGTAGAGGAAAAGTTATGTCTACTTTTAATTTTTAAGTGTCTTATATGGCGTCTTCTAAATTTTTTGAGGTAAAAGCTGCCATCACCTTTTTACAGAAATGAAGAAAAACAATGTATTAAAAACTCTGTTGTAGTACTCAGAGATTCTTCTTCTTCTTATTTTATTTGTGGCAATCAACTTCTCGACTGAGAATTACTCCTGCCATTATCATGTTTTAGATTTAAGGCATTATTAAGCGGGACAACCGAAGATAATTCGCCAATGTCAAGTAACTTATTGAGAATAAGTAGGTAGTCAACAGTCGAAGTCAGTCAAAGTCACAGTCACTCAATAAAACGCCGGTGTTTTGCGTTTTATCGACCTACGGATTCAGCGGATATCACTTTAAAAGCAATCGCGGGTTTTAAGACTCTATTAGGTCCAAGCAAGTTGTCACGAGACAACGCACTCGACACACAATAGCAGTGTTAAAAACGATACAATCCAACGATTCTTATTATTAGGATCATTTTGCGGCACTTCACTGCACAAATAAACACCGAACTTGCACACTAAAAACCACTAGACACTAATTTAAAACCTTTGAATTGCATCAGCCCACGCGGCTTCTTTTAGCCCTACCCGCCGAATCCTACTCAGAGATTCAAATGTATATGCCCCACTTAGACAATGTTCGATTCGCGCCGCCAATGCAGATAGACGTGTCGATAACTAAATAATAAATCGGTGTAAGACGTGACCTACTCTTACTCTCTAACTCTTATTTTTCGTAAATGCTTGAAAGAAGGTGAGAGCAAAATAGCGATAATATCTGGATTATTAACTTTTAATAAACAAAATTTCCAGCTACGTATATGACATGACCATCGTGACAACTTCAAAGATATAAAATGTCAAAATCTATCACATTCGCCCCGCCGTCCTTTAATGCTGGACGAAATCGGCAAAGCGAACAGTCTCGCGCCTAACGCGTGTCGGGCGGCGAGCGCTGGCGTCGCTCTCGTTATTAGAGGCCTGATCTCCAATTTGACTAGGCGATTCCTCCGAAGAAATTTCTTCGGGTGCTTTCTTCTGCCACTGTTTCGTCTATCATATCATCTTCATCCTCTTCCGGTGCAGGGAACGGGGCGAGATGCCTATTTGAGACGGTCGCCCTCCTTCCGTCTGCGTACCGTACAAGAGAATAGGCCGGGTTTCCTAGAATAAGTCAGCTTGTTCTACGTACGGGTCGTACTTAGACGCTCTCACATGCTTCTGGACCAACACCGGACCGGGAGACATCAACCAAGTCGGAACTGATTCTCCGCTGACTGACCGGCGCGGATGCTTGAATATTCGCTCATGGGGCGTTTCGTTAGTGGACGTGCAAAGAAGAGAGCGTATACTATGTAAGGCAACACTTTCTCCCATTCATCGATTCCAAAGTTATGAGATTTAAGCCGTAGTTGTATCGCGCGCCACAGTGTGCCGTTTAATCTTTCCACTTGTCCGTTACCTTGCGGGTTGTAAGGTGTAGTCCTACTGGTAGCTACCTAGGTCTCAGGAATTGCACATCAAATTCGGCCCCTCAAGGAAGTGTATTGGGACCATTATTGTTTTTGGTCTATATAAATGATATAACCAATTCCTGTAAATATCCAATGGTCTTGTTTGCAGATGACAGTACCGCAATAATTGAAAAAACAGAACCATTAAATGATGAGCAGGAAATTAATAATACATTAAATAGTTTAATCACATGGATGGATTGTAACAACTTCGATATAAATTTAAATAAAACCAAAATAGTACACTGCTCACCGGGACACACAAGTTGATACTGTTGCAAATTATAAATCTTATATTATTGAAAAAGTAACAGGTTGCTAATAGAGAAACGGTATTGGCAGCTTATCATGGATATGTCATGGCTACATTACGCTATGGAATAATATTTTGGGGTAACTCATCATATAGAGAAATTGTTTTTAGAGCACAGAAGAGATGTGTTAGATCTATTTTTAATCTTAAATCAACTGACAGCTGCTTACCATATTTTAAATCCCACAATTTATTGACTTTCCCAAGCCTGTATATTCTGGAGATATGTTTATTCATAAAACATAATCCTAGCTTATTTAAATATGAAGAGCCAATATTAGGTGCAGGCCTCCGCTTCCTCCGCAATAATAGAAAATACTAAGTGCAGGAGAGCGCTTAGGAAAAATAATGTTGTTGGTATGGCAACTGTATAATAAGCTTCCGAAAAGCATTATGGATATGGACAGTAAGAATTTTAAAGTTGCCCTTAGGAAACTTATAGAAGAGAAATGTTATTATAAACTAGATGCTTACCTCTACGATGTACTATCTTAGGTTACTTTAACTACCTAGATCTAAGAAACTTAGTTATTAAGTCAAAATTATGATAATAGTAATAATAATAAAATTCATTTAGTCCTATCCTATAATTTCACATAATATTCGTATACATACCAGGTTAATTGTAGTGGAACTCAATACCATATTAACATCTTTTATGTACCTATGATTATTCCGAATAAATATATTTTCATTTTCATTTTGTGGTTGTTTAGTATGATACATGCAAAGCATACTCCTTCAACAAATGACACGCGGTTGAGTGACGCTAGCGTTATAGCTTTCTTGCAGGGCTTTCGTGTTAGTTCCATATCTTCAGAGAGTTTCTTGTTTATAAAGCTTACTGAACTGCCGGTGTCTATTAAGGCGTCAGCACGCAAATCATTGATGAAAACGGGGGCTATTGCCTTTCCGAGGCCAATAGGCGATGCCACAGCGATGCAGGAAGAATAGACGGACCCTTCTCCGGGATTGTCATAAGTATTTTCGACGTTCAATGCATTAGCAGTTCCTGCACTTCTACAGAAACTTGCAAAGTGACCTCTTTATGAGCATTTTTGACAGACTGCGTTAAAAGCGGGGCATTTCACCCTATGTATATTTCGGCTCCCACAGAAGAAACAACGTCTTTGGGGCGTGGTACGCGAGGTAGTAGCTGCTAGGTGAGCGTTGCTTGAGTTTGAGTCAACGGCCAACGGAACTGGTGGATTCGGAGATAGCGCTGCATTTAAGTTAATAGAGTTGGAGTATGATAATGAGTTTCTCTCTGCAGTTTCTAATGAGACCGCTTGATTCAAGGCATCGTCCAATGTTAGTTTGTAATGCTCCATTAGTCTTTGACGAATCTTTGGGCACGCGAGACCTGCAATAAAGGCGTCGCGAGTGTACTCACTTTTATTTTCAGCCGCAGTAACCGCTTTAAAGTTACTATCATGCGCTAGTTGCTTTAGATTTCTTAAGATTTGTAGTGATCGCAGTCCCGAATGATAGCATAGACCTTAGACGATAAATGATTTACGAGAATGCTCCTCTTTAAGTTGGGTTCAACTTCACCTTCGATCTCCGTGTTTAGAAAGTATTTAGCCAGTGCTCCCACTTGATGTCAGCTGCAGGGGCTCCGGGGTCGATATCGAATCGGTCGGGCCGCAAATAACGAGAAAATTTTGCGCCGCCATTTTCTTTCTTCTCCGCGGGTATTTTTGCAGTCATTTTATTTACGGAAAAACATTCGATACAATTTAGTTTATTAAATTGAGAGCAGAATAGCGATAATATCTGGAATAATAACTTTTAATAAACTAAATTTCCAGCTACGTATATAACATGACAATCGTGACAACATCAAAGATATACAATGTCAAAATCTATCACAGAAGGATTTTTTCCGAAGTATTTAAAGAAAGCTGGAGCCCAATTCTCGTGCTCGTGATATTTATTTTCATACGACATATATCACTAAAACAGTTTTTTTGTATGGTTTTCAGGTGTGATAAGTATGCAGAGAGGTTTTGAAGTGTTAAAGGAAATACGACATGTTACGTTTGTGTCGTTTATTGAATACCATATAGAAAGATACAAAGCACTTAACAACTATACATATTACTCAGCAAACTTATGTCTATTGCCTACAGTGCTACGCGTGTGTCCCAATTCTAATTATTGCTTCACTGGTGATATCCGCCATGTTTTCAAAAAAAATCACGAACCCGAGAATTGGGCTCCTGGAGCTCAATTCTCGTGCTCGTCTTATTAATTTCCTACGACATATTATATAGGTATCACTAAAACAGTTTTTTTGTCCGCTATGTTTTCAAAATGTCACGAGCCCGAGAAACGGTATTTGACATTTTTTTTTATTTTTGTAATCAAAAAACCTCTCAATGATAGAAACATCGTTGAAAGAATAACTTTATTCTCATTTAAACTACCTGAGATATTACAACTTTTAAATCACATTATTTTAAGCAAACCCAAAACGCTCCACGCAAATGGTTACTGAGATGTGACGTCACAAACAAGTATTTTGTATGCAT
Source organism: Marasmia exigua (assembly GCA_019059595.1). Classification (NCBI taxonomy): domain Eukaryota; kingdom Metazoa; phylum Arthropoda; class Insecta; order Lepidoptera; family Crambidae; genus Marasmia; species Marasmia exigua. The sequence continues at coordinate 55,480 of JADPWL010003267.1, forward strand.
TTCATTTGAATTTGTATGGTAGCTATATCAAATGTTTCGTTTATCTCAATAGTTCTATTATAATAGTTGGTGTAAATTGTATGGGTTATTGAATGGTATATATATTTTTTTATTCTTTTATTTTAAATTAAGGACTTTTGTCTAACAGAGACATGTCAGTCCACTCCATCTGCGATTGCTAGTCTTGTCAATCGGTCAGCCTTGCCTATGCCTTCGTTTCCCCTCTGGGCCCAGAGGCCGTTCGAGCTATGAGTTGCAAAGCACTTTTGCTGTCTGTAAGAATTACAATTTATTATAATAATATAATGGTATAATTATTTCTTAATAATTTCATACTTTTAAAATGGCTTGCCCATGAATCTTTGAATGACCATGAAACCGGCTAGACGTTATATTTTTAATTGAGAATTTTTGCTATTGGCACATATTTACCTATATTTTGATAAAATATTTATATTTTGTAAAATCTCGAGCTAAGTCAAATACCTTGTTGGGCTCCTGTAGTCGTATCTGTTTACAAAAGCGGTCCTAAAGATCAAATACCTAACACGGTATATGACTATTTTTTTTTTATTCTTGCAATCAAAAGACCTCTCAATGATAGAAACATCGTTGAAAGAATCACTTGATTCTCATTTAAACTACCTGAGATATCTCAACTTTAAAATCACATTATTTTGGGCAAACCCAAAACGCTCCATACAAATGGCTACTAAGATGTGACGTCACACGACAGTATTTTGTATGCATTTCATTTGAATTTTGTATGGTAGCTATATCAAATGTTTCGTTTATGTCAATGGTTCTATTATAATAGTTGGTGCAAATTGTATGGATTATTCAATGGTATAATTATTTTTTAATAATTTCATACTTTTAAAATGGACTTGCCCATGAATCTTTGAATGACCATAAAACCGGCTAGACGTTATATTTTTAATTGAGAATTTTTGCCATTGGCACATATTGACCTATATTTTGATAAAATATTTATATTTTGTAAAATCTTGAGCTTAGTCATATACCCTCCTACTATAGGCCTATATCTTTGTTACATCTGCCATTTCTAAAATATTAGAAAAAATATAAACAGTCAACTTAAAAGGAATCTGTCTTCTCTAAAACACAATTTGGTTTTAGGCCTAAACTATCAACTGCTGATGCTGTACATCACCTTACGTACTTCTTGGTTCTTGATATCGGTAACGAGACACTTGAGATATACTGGATCTATCGAAAGCGTTCGATACGGTTTCAATTCCCATTTTATTGAATAAGCTCGAATCATTAGGTATAAGAGGAATTCAACTTAAATTATAAGCAAATTATCTAGTCAAACGTACTCAATGTGTAAGAATAGACAATACTCTTAGCACTGACCTAAATAACACTGCTTTTGGGGTTCCCCAGGGAAGTGTTCATACTCGTTAACTATAGTCCTTTCCTTTCACACAGCATGATCCGGGTGACAGCAGGACAGAGCTATACGTGAGTGCTACGTTAGAATGAGACTTACGTAAAGAATGTATATGTCACCGGAAAATAACAAGATCCGTAAGTTTATCAATTTACTAGGAAGTTTATAAACTTTCGTTAGTCGTTTCGAGAGATAAATTGTATTATTTTACGTCCTCATTTTCGTACATTGATAAACTTACTGAACTCACTCGTAAAATAATAAGTAAGCAATATCCAAACGCTACGCGCGATCTGATTGGCATTGCCACTATAAACATTGACCAATCAGAGAGCAGTGTGTTATTTTACGTATTTCAAAGATTCGTATATTTAAAAGAGTTTCAGTGATTGGTCGAACCGTATAAAATTTTACGAATAAATATTCGTTAGTTTATAAATTTACCCTGTGACGTCGGAAATTGATAAATTTATGAATGTGTGGACGTAAAATATTACAATTTTTCTCCCGTTTAGAATCCTACGAAAGTTTATAAGCTTCCTAGTAAATTGATAAACTTACGGATCTTGTTATTTTCTGGTGACATATAGATTTTGACTTCTGTCACCCAGATTATGTTATTTGAAAAGGACTATAACCTAGGATGAAATATTTAGAAACTAGCTTTTGCCCGCGACTTCGTCTGCGTGTAATTCGAATAAAAGCAAGGTCTTTATATATCTTTATAAATTATAGCCTATGTGTTATTCTGATCTATAAGCTACATTACTGTAAAGTTTCATTAAAATCCGTTTAGTAGTTTTTGCGTGAAAGAGGAACAAACATCCA